>SCLG01000033.1:0-52702 GCA_004367875.1 Oikopleura albicans
CTTGAGGAGCGTTGAGCTCGGGTACCAGAGCCAAAAAACATGAAATTCTAGTGGTTAATGGTAATTATCTCCCCGTCGCTTTTTAGCCGTTCTAATGGTCACCATCAGATGCGTCGTGATCGAATACCCCTAGTTTAATTTTCTTCGGCAACATATAAATAACTTTATTTTCGGGGCAAAAATTTAGGAATTCGCCCTATAAATAACCCTGTACATATGAGTCAAACAATATGTTGATACTTTGAATAAATGTTGAATATATGTATCTTGATAAGTTTTTTTCACCCGTTTCTGAAACGTGAACGAGCGTTAACTAAACTGTATTGTTTTCGAGGTAACACTCCTAAACGTTTTATCTAATAACCATCTGACCAGTTATCTTAACACCAAATAATGGAATTTGTTACAGGAATTGATTGTTTATAATGAGAACTACAGTTAAACCGCTATACAATCCGAAAAAGTCAATAACTCAAAAGTTTATCCCAAATGTGATATTCACTTAGAAAACGACACGATTTTATATGTCAAAAATGTCATCTTACCGAATACAATTACATTTATGAACTATTTATACCAAATTGTTTCGTTTTCTGAAGAAATATCACTTTTCTGGATTAACTTTTGAATTTTGGATTTTTTCAAACCATTTTTGTACCCACGGATATTTTTTTTATTTCGTGTTACTAAAGGTTCGTGAAACTCAAAACCATATTTATTTTTTTTGTAAGTTAACAGGCCAATTCTTAGTCTCGTCCTTGAAGATAATTCATCGTTACATATCGGGTATAGGAGATATTATAATATAAAATTAGGCAAAAAGGTCTTTATGCGCATGCCAGAAAATTTGATTACTCGTTGATTAAATTATGACGTTAGAAAATTCTGAGTGACAAAATAAAAATGCAGAATGAATGTCAAATGCAATAGAATTTGTCAATTTGCGTTTGAAAAAAGGGTTGAGTGAATTTCACTTGTGGGATTGATATTATTATTGCACCAGTCGGAAAATGAAATTATTGAGTCTTGCTCTTTTGGGCCTTGGTGCTGCGACCATCACGCAGAATGCTGACGGTACAGGCCTGTGATGTGAAATATGTTTTCACGGGTGTTGGAATTGACAGAGAAAATGACAATTACAGTGGGGTTCAAATAAGGGTCGTTCTCGCAAAATAAGGATCACTATGGCCAGGTAAGGATGACGTTCAAAATAATGATTTTCTTTAAAAAATAAACTTCAACAAGTTATTTCGTTCTAAAATAAAGATCGCTTGTCGTAAAAATTTCTACAAACTTCACAGTATTACGTACATTTAGCAGCGTTATATTTTTAAACATAAAAGTGAACCGTTTATGGACTGTCATCATATAACCGTGTTTGAGTCAACCAGTCGGACTGGTCAATAAATCATGTTTCTCATCGCATATAAGGTGGTTCTCCTCCTACTATTCGTCATTATTTAACTCATGGGGGCGAAGAAACAGCCACTGCAATCGGAATTGGGCCACATGCGGCTGACGGCATTGTTACGAAAGATGGCGGATATGTTGCAGTTGGCGTTTCTTTCAAAAATGTTAACACCGAAATACGTAAGATTCTTTGAATACCATACATTCAAATTTTAAAATTGAACATAATATTATTTTTCTGAAACATTTTTTTTTTACTTCATTTTAATCAAATATCTTCCTTTTAATTGAAAACATATTCCATTTTTGACAAAAACATTTCTTGGGCAAAATTTTTGTTTTTTTTTCATTCCAGCTAGTCTTCTTTAAACACGATATTTTAGCCCAGGGCTGGTTGGCACGAGTTAATCCATGTCCCAACAGAGAAGACTATGCCCAGCCGCTCGGTGTTGAGCTAACTGGCCCGGGAAATAATTGCAAAACAAAGTACAAATGGTCCTGGGTTCAACCAAATAATAATCGTCATTGCCACATGGTCAGTGTCAAGGAAAGCCCAGATGGACAGTACCTGATTACGGCCGGAATCCGAAGAACAACAAACAACAATAACAACTATAACGGGTATGTTGCAAAGCTCAATGCTGAAACCGGTGCCCTTATCTGGGATTTCGACTACAAGACACAGGGTTTTATTTTACCGCCGACCTATGGCAAACTTATTTCGAAAGATAATCATGAAAGGGATTAATCGCTATTGTTTTTTCAAAAAAACTGTTCCTTAAACGGTCTACAAATTGAAATAGGAAAACAAAAACGCGCAGTTCGATCCTAAATACGTACCGTATACAGAGGGTATGCCGTTTCCGGGCGATTTTTTTTTTGCAAAACAATTTTAGCTCTAATTTCGTGTCGGCTTTTTGTGTTCGTTGCCAATTTTTTTTTAATTTGAAACTGGCCTTTATTTTAATTTCAAACCATTCTCAGACAAGTGCCGGAACACGATCTGGCTTTGAAACCGTCCACTTCACAGATGATGGTGGATTCATTGTTGGTGGTTTCACTCATCGGGAAGATACCGAATTCCCTGGTTTCAAATCCGGTGGACAAGTCGATAATGGTCGTCCAGTTTTTCACAAGTTCTCCAAAGATACCGCCGATGCAGCTTCAATGTCAGGATAATGTCTCAAATTCAACAAGAACTAAAAATTAAAATTGAAATCTAATAATCTAAAAAGTATGTCGTAATTCGTTTATTATCTAAAATGTTGTACATTTCTAAACAGGAAATTTTCTTCGGACAACTACCTTTCTTTTAACTCTTTTTCGAGAATTTTTTTTTTGAATAAGATTAATTATAATTAAGATTTTTATTTTCTGTATTCCTATGAAATACACCAGGTGCGCCGTTATGTTTGACCCCGTTATGTTACAATTTTTCACGGTCGTCCTGTTTTTTTACAATTTTTTTTAGCAAAAAATTTTCTGGCGTTTTTGCCTACGCACTACGCCGCTGTGTTAAAATTTTTTGTTATGTTACAAATTTGTACAAAAACGTATGTTGCAATCCTTTTGAGTAACTTAATCACTATTTTCAGTTATGTTACAGAAGAAACACGTATTGCGCAATATTTTTCCCATTCGTCCCGTTATGTTACGATTTGTGCAAAAAAACACGTCTGCGCAATATTTTCCCCGTTCGTCCCGTTATGTTACAATTTTTAATTTTTTTGGCGTTTTCCAACGAAATCGCCTACGCACTGCGCCGTTATGTTACAATTTTCCGTTATGTTGCACTTTTTTTTGATTTGGTTTTGAAACATAACGGCGCACCTGGTGTACATCATTTTAGGAGTAATTCTAAAAAAAAGTGTCTGTTTATAAAATATCCGAACTAAGTGTGGTAGTGTCGGTTTGTTTACAAAAAAGTGTCAAAAATCCGTGCAGTGGTCAGAATATCCGTGCAGTGGTCAGAATATCCGTGCAGTGGTCAAAATTTAATAATGCCATTGCCCGTATAAATGATATTGAGTTGTAAACAAATCGATTTAAAACGTACAACATTTATTTGGAACACATCCTAAGCGGCCCCGACTGCAGTTTGGACGTACAACTGTAAAACTCAAACAAACCGCGCTTGTAAAATTGAAGACGGTTCATTTAAAAATATGCGTGTTTACAAAGAAAAGGGAGTTGAAAAAGTTATTGGACTTCCAACAACCAGAACTGTCATGGTTGTTCTTGATGCCGCAACCGGTAATGATCTCATGTACTCTGGCGATGCTTTGGATTCTGGCTTCATCAACGATGGAACAGCTAATGACGTCGAAGTTGAATTTGATGCTGACGGTAATATTTTGAATAGTTCCCAAATTTAAAAATACATAACACCCCTGCGCCGTTATCTATTAAAACAAAATGAAAAAATAATCAGAGCTATGAGTAGTTTTTAAATAAAGGTTTATTTAGGAAATGTGAGCGCCTTCGTAACAACCGGCCTTCGATTTACCAATCTTGAAAATGACGGCGGCGTTTCCTGTGCAAATCAAGAAGAAGGGGTCTGTGGGGTCATTAAAGGCTCTCTCACCAAATACAGTGCCGATTTAACCAGTAAACTTTGGGCAACTGATTTGAATACCGGAAAATGGCCTGGTGGGGATAACGCATTTGCGGCTGCGACGGCCACGTACGACTCACTTGTGTATACTGAATGTTGGGGAATGACGAAAGTGTTTGACGGGCAACAGACGCACATTGGTTACGCGACTGCATGTGGTTCCGGTATTGAGCCCGGCTGCGGAATTCACCCTCCGGTAATTTAAACTTTCCGACCACTTCTATAATGTTATAATATTGAACGGGCACGACCTATATATTACGACCTATATATTACTCACAAGATAACCACACAAAGACTGTATTTTATGAAAAAACAGGAAGTCGAAAAAAGGGGTCCTTTTCGTGTTAAAATAACGACCCTGATATGGCAACTCGGCGCTTATTTAACAAATCCAGGATCGTTGTTAAACCTCATAAACATGTTAGAAATATATTTCAAGATTGATTTTATCATTTCTAAAGTTTAATTTTCATTTTACAATTTTCGTTTTGTTATTTAAATTATAGTCATTAGCAGGGTAAAAACTATTACAAATATCGCAGAAGTCAATGCTTAAATCAGCGACCCTTATTTGGAGCAAAAATATTTTTCATGAAAAAACCCAACAGACCAATTATTTGGCTAAAGTCATCCTTAGTTGAGAAACCTTTATTTGGCGATTCTCTCTATCACGGTACTTAAAATGAATTTTTAGACGATTCAACAACAGTGTCAGAACGACCCACGTGCAGCCTGGCGGAGCGCGGTTGCACGAATTGATCTCGATGGAAATCTAGTTTGGTATGCGTTGGACAGTTACACAACATTCGGCACGGAAGAAGAACGCAAACAACGCGTCCCAAAACGTAGCAGATCATGGGAAAGCCACGAGTCCGCAGCCGAATACATTTTTTTCACGCCCGAAGGACGCGTCGTAGCGGTAACCGATGAGGGTTTCGGCGGCTTCGGATTTTTGACTTATGAATGCGAGGCCGGCGTCACATGCCCAGGTAGTAAATTACGAGGTTTCTCAAATGTCGAAAAAAACTACAATTCTCAACAAATAAAGTTCTTTCAATGAAGGAAAATTGAGAAAACTTTATTAGCGTAATTGTATTCTTCATTCGTCATTTCAGGAATTATGTAATAAAAATTAATTCATATATAATTTTAATGATTGTACGGATCAGTTTCGAAATACAAATGGATTTGTTAGAAATACAATTTGTATTTTAAGTACTAATTGCATTTCAAAGACGTATTGTTTTTCAACTTTATACTTAATATATACATACAAATATGAATATTTGAATATATAAAACGAAAAATTATTAAACTTGCTCGTGTCCCAAGTTTGCCAAAATGTTCGTTGTAAAATATCAACATAATAAAATGAAAACACAGGCGATGGAGCAAGTACAACTCAAGCAGCAACAACAACGACGCAAGGGCCAACAACAACTGCAGCGACAACCACGAAGACTACGCAAAGTACCGACGGAACAACTGCTGTTACTTCTCCAACCGGTTCAACTCCGGCCAGTTGTCCTGCAATGCAGTGGAAGGGCAAAAAAGCGACCAAAATTATGTATCGAGGAAAAACAGATGACGGCAAACGGAGCTATGTGGTTCGTCAAACCGTCTTGAACAACTCGGCGCAGCAGGATATTCGGGCTGGCCCTTATACCGGCTTCTTCATGTTTTCCCGACGTTATTGTGGCACAGACTTCTTTGATGCCCTCAACGATGGATCGATCAGTCTTGGAATGTATGATTATGAAGCTACTTATACAGTAAGGATGTAGAAACTTTATATCATATAAATATACAGTATATTTATACAGTATATTATATACTGAAGGTACTAAGATCTTTAAAAGAAACCGTGATTTTTATACAGGGAGAGCGTGTCCAGCCCAAGAGCAAAGGCTGTGCTGCACAGCCCAGCACATCTCATTTTTGAGCTCGAGATTTTTTTTCAAACCCGAGAGCACAGCCGAGCACATCTCATTTTTTCTGATTTATGCCGACCCCTGGGCGGGATAAGGAAAATGGTTATAAGACAGGCTTTTTATCGGGAAATAATTTTATCAGAAATTTTTGGTCAAAATAAAGGACGTGGTTTGGCTTCTTACAGTTTCGGTGAGACAAATTCCTTGTAGAGGACCATGATGGTTCAATGATGGTGTATGCGGAGAATCGTATTCAGCCGTCCCTTGTATATGATATTTATATCGCACATTCAGTTTTTCCCTAAATATCATTGAACCTTTTAGCTCAAATACAAAACAACTAGAATCGCGGGGTCAAAAGGTAGTTCCGTTACATTCCAGTACCAACAAGACTATGTGGGCGAAGAAGATGCCGCCTGGGCCAGAAACACCGGAAATAACGTCAAAAAGGATCAATTCTTTTTGAAAATTGATGGCATTCCAGATTCGTGGGATGCATCAAAAGAAGCAGATTGCTTAAATTTACTCGTCGGAGTGTTACCAGGAGGAAACGATCACGCAATGGATTACTCTGAGTGTGCTTCCACACAAAAAGATGCTGGATGGTAAATTACCCGGTACATAAAAGTTAACAAACTATGTTTATACCTTTAATAAATTTTGAACAATTGTATCGAGTCTTTTTGAAGATATAATTTATATCATATAAACATTCTTATGTTTATATGATTATAGAACTTGAACGAGCGTTGACAAAATAATATTTTTTGTTCAACGCGGTTACAGTCGTTAAAGTTTTATCAAATACAATAAATTAAAATAAATAAACCTGAAAAATGCCCAAAATGAGTCAATCTTGAACTTTGTTAAGATAATTGGAAAAGACGTATAGTTAGATAATTGGAAATTGCGATACGTTATGGACCATAACTTATGGTCCAGGATATCTTATGATAACTGTTTAGGGATTTATTCTATTCGATACCAAAGTATGTCCATATGTTGTTTCGCCAAATGTTGCTACTGTTTAATCAACATATCAATTAAGTTTCAACGGTGACCATTATCAGGTGGTGTCCGCAAATTGCCGACAAACGGTTTCTTTTATTTTAAATGTAAATTAAAAATTAATACCGCTATATATTTTTTCTGCATGTCAGAGGTGAGGTCTTTCAAACTTAACTTTATCCTCATAGTCTCGTGGTAAAAGATGAGCGACTGAGACCTTGAGTTACTAAATTTATCTGTAGATGCTAGCAGATACATATAAAGTATTTTGTTATGTAACATAACTAATGTTACTATAGGTCAATTTTAAGGAGACTTTGACAGGAATTTCTAAGCTGTCTATTACGGATCTACCCTGCATGGTATAGAACTTAAAAATGATTCGACATCCTGGTTGACAAAATTGAATATTCCTTCAGTAATAATTATTCTTGAATATTAAATATTACTAGTATTAGAATGTCTATAAATACGGTTATCTGAAAGAATATCTACATTTGGTAACAAGACGAACTGAAATATATATCTGTGATATACTTTGTTTATTGGCGCACTTAGAGAGAAACAATAAGCAAAAAAGGGAAAATTGAAGTTAACCATTGTACTCAGAATGAACGTCGATTTCAATTACCCTCACGAATTCGAAAATAAAAAAATCACAAATTTCAGCGTTAAAGAGCAAAAAAAACATGCTAACCTAAATCAGTTATTTTTAGATGTTTGGATACTCGAAGTATGTTGTCAGTTTATTTCTATTATTTGCCGGAATCACCAATTCAATGAACTTGAACAACTTTGACCAGGGCTCGGCATATCTTGACTTTTTTAATGTGAAAATCTGTCAGCTTGGCTTGTCAATTAAAAACCAAGTCGAGCCAAGGAATATAGCAATTCTGGCTTTCCGCTAACAAAGCCAAGCTTGGCGAGCCCTGTCGTTGACACTTTTTTTATTGGAATGGAGAAAAAGTTTTTTAACGCGTTAAAAAACGCAGCGTTCCGTCACAAACCCAAATTTCAAACAAGGTGATTTGATTTCTGAGTTTGTTAACTTTAAGGATTAATCGCGTGAAATCGCGTGAAAACTTTTATAAGAATTGAGTACGTATGTCAAATTCACGGCTTCGTTGGGGTACTCTGGAAAAAATAATGGTCCCCAAAATAATCAAACGTAAAACTGTACGATTTTCTACGTTGACAAAAAAAAGTCACTAATTGGATTTTGAGAAATATAAACCAGATTATATTTACACCGCCGTTATGTTACAACCTGTTATGTAAAAATGTAAAAATTTTAAAGCATTATCGCCCACACACAATTTGCGCAAAACATGTATTGCGCAGTATTTTCGATAAACGTAATCACTATTTTTCGTATGTTAAAATTTGTACAAACAAACACGTATTGCGCAATATTTTCGATTTACGTAATCACTATTTTTTTTTTGAAGTTTTCAGCTAAATCGTCTACGCACTGCGCCGTTATGGTACAATTTTTTGCTATTTTAAACTTTTTTGGACTTGGTTTAGTAACATAACGGCGCACCAGGTGTATTTTATAACGGTTTACCGGAAAGTGACATTTGTAAACAACGCTAATTTTTAAGTTTTTAGGCCTTTTGTATTATAAATTTTCAGTAAATAATAAAATGTACAATAAAGAGAATAAATACTCAGTCATGTGACTGTCACATGATAATCACGCGCCGTGCATAAAAAGCGGCGAGTGTCACTCATATTACAGCCACATGTCTATCACGAGCCGCGCGTGAAAAACATGTGACAGACAAGTGTTTGGCTAAGCGGGACATAATGCGGAACAACATTTGTCATTTTTTAATAAATGCCATTTCGAATTATGAGCCACGTAGTACCCACCGAGCACTGGGGCAATGCTTGCTACGGAGGTGCGAACCCGGTGCCTGGAAAATTCCTCGCACAGCGAGGATCGCGGCCAACAGGCAAGGGAAAATCGTGTTTTGAGTTCCGGCTGCTGCGCCGCATGTCGGTCAGTAAAGTGTACATGGGCGTCACCGCCGCCGCACTACCGCGCCGAAGCTCTCTCGGAGGGAACGTATAAGGTGGTTTAGCATATTATCCCCTCCGTTTCAATTTCAGCGCGATCAGGTGAGGTCGACGCCGCGGCTCCGGGGAATAGGCGATAAGAGACACACTGGGTTGCGGCGAAACTGCCGGTTCCACTTTTATTAGTGACGCAGCGCTGGGACAACGCCAAATAGAACTAACTTTATAGCCGAGATCGCTGTAGACGTCCAAAAATGCCCCCGATTACAGGAAATTTGAAAAAAATTCCTAGTCCTACCAAAATTCCTAATTTTTTCTAACTTAAATTTTAAGCCCTTCGGGGGCATTTTTGGACGTCTACAGCGATCTCGGCTATAAAATCCTTTTTGTAAAACCGTGCTGCGTCGGGCGTGTGTTGGCCTGTTTGGCGTCCTGAGCAGAAACCAACTAATATTCAACGGTAATAAACAAGCTGTTGATTTCAAACTTTTTAGATCTGATCAAACGATTGATTCGTCTGCTATAAATTATTTAAAAGACCCAAAAGATTATCGAAACCGGTAAGTTAGCATAATGATGAAATAATATAATAATAATAAATTTAATTTTTATATCCTAATTACGAATGTAAAAATTGTATTTTTTCAAAAAAAATATATCATGCCAATCACAGTATCTCTAACAATGAAATCACGGGCAAATGATAATGCGATCATATAAATGTTATCTTCGCGTTATGGAAATACTTTTAAATATAAATGCGGAAAACACGCTCACATTGAAGATTCTTTCATGAAAATAATAACTGGACCAGTTTTTTACAAGTTTATCTCAATGAGGTCTCAAATATTTTTCACAATCATAAAACCACAGAAATCAAACTACCCAATCACACCTGTCAAAAATAACAATCAGGCCACAATCATAGTGTGTTTGTGATATCCATTCTAAGTCAATTGTTTAACTTCAGAAGGCCATTGGGAGCTTTCAAAAATTTCCGTTAACACGCAGTTATGAAAACGGGGTTCAAGATTTTATATCATCTTCGTCTTTAATTCAACAGTGGCAGTTACCATTGAGACTTTTTGGACTTTTCTGGACAAAAAAATAGAATTCTGTGAAACTCACACGTATCATGCACTTTTTTTCCGTCCAGAAAAGTCTGAAAAGTGTCCTTGTATACAAAATGGCGTACAATTTGCCAAGCCTCCATATTTATTTCTGCAATTTATTTCGTGAGATAAAGCTCAAAAAGTTTTCTGACTCCCTGAAAAAGTTTTATATTAGTACGATATAAGGATCCGCCTATGATAAATGATTCATATCACTTTCAACTTGTTGAAAATCATGCATAAAATTATGAAAAATCTCCCAATAAAGTTGCCGGAAAACGTTGGTGGAATTTTATTTAATTTCATGATTTAAATAAGAATGACAAGTTTGATCCGCATGCTACGACTTCTGATAATGTGACAACCTTCAAATCTCGTTAAACTTTCTTTTGTTTACAATAAATGGTATTCAAAGTTTGACCTTCAAACTATGTACGTCATTATTTCCGGTTTATTAAAAGTTCGAAGACGCCACCTGCGCAGTTATGGTGCAAGCGTACTTTCAAAAGTATCAAACATAACTGCGCATAGTGTAGGACCTACTGTAGGTCACCTACACTGTAGGTGACCAGCCGAGATGTAAATTGAGAAATTGCGCAATAAATTGACGCCATATTACGAAAATATGCCAATGAAATAGACCTGAAAGTTTTGATCTACAAAATTTGTAGTAAGAATTAATTTTAATTTTACAGAACTCCAAAAATTATCTTTTTTCTGAAAAGGATGCACCTCCGCTCTGCTTGATTATATTTTATATTTGTTTTGGCTTTAAAAATATGACTGTACGGTGCACCGCGGTGTGGCCCAACAATTAATCATACAGAGCAAATTTTTACACGCACTGTTCATGCAGAAAGAATATAAAACTGTGTGGGGAAATTCGCCGTAGCTGATTCATTGTTGGACCGCACAGGATAAAATGGTTCGTCTCGAATTGAATTTCATTATTTAAGAAAAATATCTTTATTCAGTAATCGTGTACCTTACATAGAATACAAGTTGTACGTTGTGTGTAAATTTAGAGATCATTAATTCTGTCTTCTTCAATTCCAGAAAGTGGATTAACTTTGGCTTGTCCTCCACCAGCGGCTCCACCTGTTACCAGAAAGTTTTGAAGGGTAGGTCGAATAGCTGAATGACATATTCACGAAGTTTGAATACTGGGGATTTTATGACAGCGCTTAGACTAAGGGGTTTGACCAATTGTCCCATAATTTGTAACGCTATTATGACGTTACCGTTGCAGTCTGAGCGCTGCCATACGGTACATTAATATATCTGTCATAAGATTTGAGATAAATAAGCCCCACAACTTATTCACTGATATTATAACCAATAGCTAGACTGTCCCGTATGGAGACGCTCAATCAGCCCATTTGGTTAAAATTTTAGAACTTTAAAGAAAGAATTCGAAAAAAATTCCAAATTTCGACCTTACTGGTCAAAAGGTCGCCATAATTGGTATGTTCAAACTTATTTTTCAAAGTATTCAGATTTCGCTGAAAATACGCTCATTATTTTTTTCAGGTTGAAATTGACCTATACACAAAAAATTAGAGCATCGCGTCGTATCGCGCGATTTTTGGTTTTTCAGTTTGAACATGCCAGTGGCATGATGCCACCCATAATAGTCAAATTATTTAGGACTGTATTCGAAAAAGTATGAAAAAGACTCACCATTCTTCGATTCTGGATCTGTATAAATATTTGTGGGTTCTTCAATGTCCGAATTGAAGGAAGACCTATCGGAGCTGCCAACGTCAGATTCTTCATCTTCATCGTAGTCCATTGCCTAGTTGTTTTTTTAGATTTGTGTTTAAAATATTTTATTACTTTCAATATCCTTACCAATTTTCATTGCTCTAATTTAACAAGGTCTGTCCGCAGTTTTCTAGTTTTTCTAGTTTCTTAGAATGCGAAATTGAACAAAAATCGGTCGAATGGTAGGTTATCTGACCTGTTAGGTTAAATTATTATATACAGTCCCCACCCCAAATAGGTAACAACATCGTTCTGAAATTTTTGTTACCTATTTGGGTTATTGTTACCTATTTGGGTAATTGGGTTTTCTAAGCCAAAAATGGCCTTTTTGATGTTTTATATACGTAGTAGTAGTTATTATGTATCGAGAAAGGAAAACCTATTTTAGTTCGGGTCTTGCATAAAAAATAATTATTGTTTCTTATACCGGTAGGGTAACAGAATCTTGTTCTACTGTGTATCTGACTGTGTTTTTTATTTCATTTTTTTCGACAGGAAAATTTTCATCACAATTGGAATTAATTGATCTTCGATAACGTATATACAGAGGGGGTTGGTTATAAGATCAAGGTATAAAAAACTGACTTGACCTTAATGCACTTTGAAAAAACGGACTTGACTTTATAACCAACCTGAATTTTTTTTTTTTCACAATAAGACCTTAGTGCTGGGAAAAAGTTCAAAAAGACATGATTTCTATAGAAAAAAAGTGACTTGACCTTAGTGCAAAAAAACTGACTTGACCTTATAACGGCATAAATGGGTGACCTTAAACCAACACCCTCTGTAGAATTGTGAAAAAAATTGTTACCTATTTGGGTAATTGAAATTTGAAAAAAAAGTTGTTACCTATTTGGGTAATTACGTCATTTGTTACCTATTTGGGTGTTACCTATTTGGGGTGGGGACTGTATTATATAATAAGTAGTTAAACTAAGTTTACTAATAAGTTAGTTAAACTAATTACTATTTAGAGTTACAGTTTAACTATAAGTATTTGAAGCATAAAAACGTCAACTTACCAAGTTTATTTGTCCTTCTTGGTTGACCAGCGGGTTAACATTCACGCCGCCATTTGCTATCTGGTAAGCCTGCATTTCGTTATATTTTTCAGCAGTTTGTTCGTCGACCACGTCAATTTGTGTCATACCATAAAAGGCTTTGTTTGCATCCGATTTACGCTTAATTTATTAGTTTTAGTTTTATCATGAAAAAGACATAAAGTAAAAATTTGGGGTACCGCGGCATCTGGTGACACGAAAATCCGGCACTAAAAGGGTGCGCGCAATACTGCATTATAATGTTTTTTTTTTGTTTGGTAGTGCCGAGTTCTAATTCAGTGAGTATATTCCGGCACCAGGGGGTCCAGCCAATGAAATTAAAAATAATCAAAGATATATGAATCTAATAATTTTCAATAATTTAAGATATTTAAAATAATTTACTATATTTTTATGAGAATTATTTATAACAAGTATCGTGAAAATGTACGATTTTAATGGGAATATTGCATGGGAGAGAGCAACTAAAAAGTGAGAATCGGGATTAGGACCGGGATTTGATGGAACAGTTTTTTCTGACAAAATGCAACATGCACATAAAATAACTTTTGACAGAAAAAGAAAGGGGATTGGGTCAAACTCTACAGCACCGTGTGCTAAATATTTAAAAAATGACCCCGACAGAAAAAAATGCCAGTATATGAAATACAAGAAAGCGGTTTTCCTGAAAAATTGATCAAGACTGGCACCGTCTATTAGACGAAACAGGTAATCATTATTTTTTAACTCCGTCCGATTCAAAAGGACTGTACTATCTTTGCCGTTTTCACGATCCTATTTATTTGTCGTTTTGAAATGTTTTCCGTATTTATTTCATTATCATCCGTATTGAAAGTAAGGACTGTACTGTATTTTCCGTCTTCACAATCCTATTTATTTGTCGTTTTTAAATATTTTCCGTATTTATTTTATTATCGTATTGCATAAATTGTATTTAACAAATTAAAAACCTAATAAAAAAAATCAAATTTATGATTTATTTCATTAAAAAAAGATAAATCGCATAAAAATATAGTTAAGCAATCTCATTAATATAAAACTATATCAATTTAGTGCCGAATTCTCATTCGTAAAGGGTATTTCGGCACTAGTGCCGGATTCTCATTCGTAGAGGGTATCTCGGCACTCGCAGCGCTGCGCACGCTCAGTGCCGGATTCTCTGGTTCTCCGGCATCTTGCAGAACAAAATTTTTCAACGAAAAAGCCATTTGAGCTTTTAGCGGAAAAAGTTTATTCGCAGAAAACGTATATCGGAGATTTTTTTATAAGTTTGATTTGACTTACCTTATATTTCTTTCTAAGACAGACAATAGCAATGGTGAGAAAAATAATAACCACAGTTAATGCTAGAGCAACGGCAAAAATAATTGTCATCCATTCGGCTTCAGTACGGGTCACGGGTTCAATGACGACCATATCACACGCTTCCATGATGCAAATGACGCCGAACCCGTTTAATATTTCCGCATTGCCAATAGAACTTAAAGCATAATTTATTTCCACCGTTGATAGCAGCTGTAAAGAATTGTCTGTGAAAAAACTTGCTTCGCAACCTTCGATCGTAACGTCCTTTGTGACCTCAACGAAAAATTCAATCTTGACGACTGTTCTATTGGTCGATTCTCCGTCGGCATCCTCGTCAATTGTTGTTGTTTCAACTGTATTGAAAATTTTGGTTTCGTATTTATTACACTAGCATAAAACAATTTAGTATTTCCAAACACCCCATAGGTTGAATATGTAAATACAAATACAATACAGTGTATTTGTCTGGTCTAGCTTAGTTGAGCCAGTAAGCTTATGTACCATTAAGCTTATGTATATGTTGCCTTCAACCGACCACTTTTTTCAACATTGCGGTGACCAGTTAACTGCACAATTTTTTGATCGATTTTTTTCTCATGTTTTGTGATTCATTGCATAAACATGTTTGTTAAACAATAGAAATTAGCAAATTTTATCCTAAAATTTGAACAAGATTTAGAAAAAAAAGTCAAAATTAACAGTTCTAACAATTTTCCAAGAAAAAACTCAATTGCTTAAAAATAACAGTTTTAAAATTTTTTTCGGTAATTCTGCCTACGCACTATCTACTAATGTTAACAATTAGTAGGTGATACAAATTGAAGTAAAGAGTTACCTTATTCTCGGGATTGTAGCTTGGATTAGTCAATACATCTGTAAACATTTTATTCATTTCCTCTTTTAGTTTGTTCACATTGTCCGGTTTTTGCCAATAGAAAAGATCATTTTCGGAAATCATGTAACCCCTGTGGTCATCGTCAAGAATGGTTACAGTCAGGTTGACCTCAGTGTACAAATGGCCAGCTAATTCGCCCTCTGTATAACATTGAGATCCACTGAGAGCTTGAGCCAGGCTACAATCGTAAGCATATTTTGCACGCGAGTTGTAAATGTGAACTATAAGATGGTCAAACAAATTTTTAATTTTAGTTTTTTTTTCAATTATTTTCATTTTTTATTTTATAATTTGAAAGAACGCGTTTGATTCCTTGGTTTCAACTGTATTTAAGGGGTTTAAGGGTATTTAAGGAGTTCAAGGGGTATTTAACAGTCATGCGCATATTGGGTAGCTAGCTACCCATTTTCACTTTATTTCTAAATAAAAAGAGAAAGGCTTGTGTTAATAAAAAACGGACAACGGATTTGAAACCAGAAAAAACATACGTTTCTATATATTTTAAAAATTGTTTTAACGTTTGGGTCCGTGGAGGACGAGGGTTAAGGTTGAAAATCACTCCAGTAAGAGAAGAAGAACAGGGCTTCCAAATAAAATAATAATCAAAAAATTCGTTCATTGATTGGCGCGCTAGAGTAAATTGGGTAGCTAGCTACCCCAGATGCGCGTGACTGTTATAGTCAACTCGATGTGCATGACTGTTAAGCCTATTTTTAAGCAAAATTTTGTAAAAACACCATTGTATCGGCAACAGTGTTTTGGTACCGTATGGGGACGGTCAGACTGTGAGGGTGGCGTCAGAATAACGTTACAAATCATAGAGAATTGCTCAAAGCCTCACATCCTGAGAGTCCCCATACAGTATATTTTGGTTTCTACAATGAACGAATTGCGTCACTTTGGTATTTTTTTTTGACTAAACTGTAAGCATCGCATCATTGAAATAGTTTCCATCCTCAAAATTGGGAATATTTTGGGCAGTCGTGATAGTAAAGTTCGCATCTTCACCCGGCGCATTTTCACTTTTGATGATAAAATAATCAATATCATCTCTGCATACGCCGCCAGTTTTACACCGAAGGGTCTGCTTCATTATCTTTGCTTCGGACGTTTTAAAATCTTCCATGATGTCTCTGTCCTCAATTCGAATCGACTCGGGAATATTGAATCCGGTCGCTGACCCGGCTGGAATTGTTAAATCTTTACCGGTTTCTAAAACTACCGGGCCGTTATCGTTTATGTCTTGGACGGTTAGATATAAAGTCTTTGTCTCTGCTAGCTCACAATTGTGGCATAACTCACGCGCACAATCTTCGTCGGTTGTTTCTCCTATTGGACAGTTTTTGTCGGTGACCTTGACTTTATTCAGACTACAAAACGTACTTATAAAAATTATGTTACAATTTTAGAACGTTTGAACGTTCCTGACACGTATCCATGCCGTTCATTGAGAATCGGGATGACTCGTAAAAAAGTTTTGAACCATGCTTTTTTTAATCCATTGGTAGTTAGTGTCATGGAATTCAGTTAGAGACCGTCTACTAGGTACAAATACTTTTATACACAGAAGTATTTTGTAGCCTTTCGTTTAATTTTATAGAAACCAATCTCTTCGCGATCTAAACCGATACAATTTTCAACTTCGCCATCAGTATAATTTCTCTTTATTTCAAATTTCACAGCTCCTTGGGAAACAGAATTACAACCCAATGCTTGAACTGTTTCATCTGTTTCCGCTAATTTGGTGACTACAAAATCGTTGTTTTCGTCGTCGAGAACACATTGACTCTCTTATAGCAGACTTTTACATTTCAAGGACCGTACATACCCTTTGTTTACAAAAAAACCTATCGAAAAAACACTATACTGTACTTGACCTTTTACGAAAACAATAAAAACATTTTCGTGAATATTTGACAAATTTGAATAAAACGCCAATTTCAAGCTTTGTTGGTACTTTGGTAGTGCGTTACGTAATAAATAAATACATATATAATTTTTATAAGGGTTTAAAAGGCTGGAAAAAGACAAATTGTCTCAATATAATATTGATTTAAGGAATTTTCATTTTTTGGGTAAATAGCCTGTGGAGGAATTTGTATTGTGCGAAAGGAGGGGTATGATTGGTGGGAATCAAACCCACGCGTCTCAATCATACCTCTTAATATTGGTGAGTTTCTAGTAGCTTTCTATCTCCTTTATTTATTTTTATTTCATATCTTTTTACTTGAGGGTTTTGTCCCTGGACGATTTTGTCTATTATACTTTTGAAATACTCCAGAAATTAATGTCCAGAAATTATGTCAAACTCTAACTTTGCAGTCGCATGAGCAGGGCTCTATACTTTCAATACTGTACTCGTTAATCGATGATGAATATACATCTGTATCTGGGTCAATTGCTTCGCAAATGCGAAATTCTAACGTTGGGTTCCCGGGCTGCTGTCGATCCATGGTACCCTCGATTAGAGTCAATTCATTTGATTGGTCAGGATCGAATTTAGGTGCATTATCATTGATGTCCTCAATTTGGATTATAATTGTATGAGATGCTGTGTTTTTGATATAAAAAAAAATTCAGTGAATTTTCATACTTCCATTTTTTGCATACTAGACCCCGTTATCAGAATTACGGAGCAAAAGGGAAAAACGCCAAGATATCATTTTTTTCTACAAAAATACTAAACTAACAACTCCCAGGGGGAATTGCGTGTATATAGACACACAACTTGTTTTTTCGTCGATTTAAGGCATATGGAGGCCCGGGCAAAAAGAGTATTGATGACCCCCTCATTTTTTCGACAAAAATACATTGACGGTATTTTTTTGTGTAGGTTGGAGATTTCAAACAGCTCTCTAGGGGGCCCTGGAGGCTCAAATCAGTTTCTGAATAGTCAGATTGAGGAAGTTTGACAAGCTTTACAATTTGGCTTCACCAGTGTTTTGTGAATTATTGCGAATTATTGTGCATTTTTTTTAAGTGCGTGGTTATATACACACAAATTCCCCCTACGAGTTCCCAAAAACTCCTTCACCCTGAGAGCAAAATTATATTAAGGTATAGATAATACCGTTAAGGTATAGATAATACCGTATAAACTTGGGGTATACCCCAAGTTTAATTTATTTATTTTATAACATTTTTATACCCCGGCTGAACGTCGTGCTTCGCCGGTCTGAGGATTGTCAAATGCCCTTATCGTTAACTCATATTCATCCATTTCTTCTCGATCCAGAGCGTTATATTCATTTTCGTCTTTTCGCGCAGTAATTGTTGCTGTACACTCAGAATCAGCTTCGGAATCCGCATCAGTAGAAGCGTTACAATTGGCGGAGAAATTCTCGGGGTTACTCGGTATTTGGTCGCCACCACCCACCTCAAAGTATATAGTATCCGGAGAGTCAAAGGTGACACGGCCGTTACCGTACCAACACCGGTCGTCGTCGGTCGCACTTATGTCTTTCCCATCTGTAACAACATCGCCTATTTTCTCAACCACATGGAATGCGTAATTATCGGTATTTTGAAATTCTGGTGAATATATATTACTATCACGTACCGCAAACTAAATCTGTGATAACGAATAATGTTCTATTTCAAAATATTTGATTCCAGATCGCCTTTCGGTGATTTGCCTTTCAGTGATTGGCCGAGAAATAAAAATACCAATGTCAGGCCACATAGGCTTCCGACGCGCTGTCAAGCAACGTTACCAAAAAGTGGTAACATTATTAATTTGTTTTGCGTTTGAAAATCACTCCGATATATATGATAGCAAATAAATATTGCCCCCAAACGACTGGAATCTAGCCATCTAGAAAATACGGTAACAACGCTGCCAATTAATGCAACAGGCTGTGTATAATTTTATTATGTTTCAATATCACCTTAAACCTGAATAAATGAGTTTCCTCTTCCAGCTTCTCCAATTAATGATTCAAGGCCGCCTTCATCAGCGCCTGTCGTATTTGAGCATGTATCGTGCGCTATGTCTGACTTGCAGGAAAAATCTTTAAGCTCGTTTTCCGTGCATGGATCTTGAGCGCACTCTTCGTTACAAGCCAGAAGCTGATATGGTTTGCCTATTTTATTGAATATGCATCATATTTAAATTTCCTTGAAATACAAACTGAAGATTTTCACAAATGTCACAACATACCATATTAATCTGAACCATACTGTGAAGTTCACAGTGTGAACTGGCTGAGTCAAACCATAACCTGGAAGCGAAAATTATAATGAACATTTGAATCGTCCCTTTTATCATCAGAATTTTTGATCTCATCACGGAAGGACTTGTCCAAAACAAGATCCGTTTTAAACACCCTGTCATTCAGTTTTGTCGATAAAGTACTATAAGAGTTGAAAAATTATCAAACGTATCAATTTTGAGGCACTACCTGAAAACGGAGAAACTTGGATACGAAGAAACATGAAAACGGAGAAACTTTTTTTACAGAAAAGTAATAAATTTTCCAGAAACCCACAAATATGATGCAGTTTGATGTTTAGATAACGTTGGTGAAATAAAAAAAAAGTTGAAAAAAAGACAAATTTTGGCGTTCGAGAGCATTTTAGAGTCCATTTTTTCGCGAATTTCTCCGTTTTCAGGTTTCTCCGTTTTCAAGTTTCTCCGATTTCAGGTAGTCCAATTCAATTTGCGATTTCTTCAAAAACGTGGAAATGGACTTAGAATAAACGTAATACACCCCCTGCGCTGTTATCGGGTCAACATTTCGAGGACCAATTTTGACCCGATAACGGCGTCTATTGAACTAATTGATACGTTCATTGAACTAAAAAAGAGATACAGTCCTTAATTCCATAACGGCCGTTTTCGGTTCTCGAAAAAAGCGGCCGTTATGGAAGCGCCCCTTATGGAATCAAGGACTGTACTAATAATATACGACAGTGTAGCAATAATTTCACAAGATAAAGCAGTCGTTTATATAAAGAAAAAATTGGTCATTCTTTTAGGAAAACGTGCCTTCAAAGTATTTTGAAAAATAGAGAAAACATTGAGAAGTCTACATATTCAAATATTGAAAAAAAATCGAATTTAAAAGTATTTTAACGACGATCTTTTTTGACCCGATAACGGCGCAGTGCGTAGGTGGGGTGGCTGGAAAATTTTGAGTCTAATTTTTGACCCGATAACGGGTTTTGACCCGATAAAGGGTGACCCGATAACGGCGCAGGGTGTAGTGCCAAACGCGAAGTGAACGGCAAAAATATAAATTTCCGATATCTTAGTATAAATTTCCAACTCGACCTAAAATACTCACTAGCCTTAAGACCAACATCAGCATCGTCGACTATCTTAAAACATGTTCGAGTGTTTCGAATTTCTTCGTCTAGATCGGTTATTTGTGATAAAGCCAGAGTTTTGCTTACTTCATCCGCTTCGCCCCAATTACCCTCTGTTAACTTTTGGACATTTTCGGCGCCATAATAAATATCAAAATTGGGTGCATTTATATTTTCATCTTGAATATTTATTTCAATTTTCGTTGTTGCTCTCACCAACGAGTTATCACCACAACAGCCTGTTTCGTTAATTCAATAAGGTTATTCTTAGTTGAAAATTAACCAAATTAGATTCTCAATTTAAAATATTTACTCAATGATTAATTGGGTTCTACCCGTAAAGCATTTTCAAATATGCGAACTTTTGAAGTGCCGATAGAATATACTCGATTACGAAATTTCACCTCAAAAACAGCGCAGTGCGTAGGCAAGCTAGTTGGGCTCATTCGAGTCATTTTTTGACTCTATAAACGGACGTGCGGAAATTTTGGTTAAATAGCGTCAATGGAAATTTTCGTCAAAAAAACAAAATGTCAAAAAAGTTATTTCGTCAAAAACTTTTCACGTCAAAAATGTTTCGTCAACGCCTATCGTCAAAAATTTGACGAAAGACGTCTGAGTTTGAGATCATCTTTTTTTAATTAAGTTTCGTCAAAATTTGACGAAAAATAACAGATTTATTTTAACACCAAAATTTAGGGTTATCCTAAGGACAAAGTAATTTATATACGTATAATAATGAGGTTAGGGTTAGGGTTAGATGCATAACATCCTAGGGACAAAGTATTTTATATACTTATAATAATAAGGTTAGGGTTAGGTGCATACCGTGCTAGGGACAAAGTCCTGAACACGTGAGGTCTCGCAGAAAAATTAAACTAGGGTTATGGCGTCCGAAGGGCGCCTAACCATAGATTTAAATTTTCGAGTGCCTCACCACGCCGCCCTAGGGACAAAGTAATCTATATACATAGAATATTAATTACACTTTGAAAAGTTTTTTGACGAAACCATTTTTTGACGAAGAAAATCTCAGTTCAATGTATTTTGATAAATTTCATTTTGTCAATGACAAACGTCAAATTTTGACGAAGCGCAATTTTTTTTCGACGAAACACACATTTTTTTGACGAAACGCGTTTTTAGACGAAATATTTTTGACGAAACACTACATAACCGGAAATTTTATCTCATAACGACGCATGGGGTTCATTGTCATCACACTTTGACCGAGTTCGTAAACACACGTTTTCACACATTTTTCAAAAATGGCCCGTTTAGAGGCCTTAAATCTGATTTATCGCGTGACAGGGTGAACTTGAGCCAACACTTTTTCGAAAAATTTGGTGGTTATGGTTAATTTGTGTTTCTCGTACCTTTGCATTATGAATTTATGTATTTTACTAATTAGATTGAATATCAATCCTGCAAGAGAGTCCTTGGTTAAATCTTGTCCCGAACAAACTCGAACCCGAAAGGTATATTTTTTCGATTCAGCCCGATCTAACTGGTAAATTGTATCCGGCGCTTTTTCAATTTTCAGTTTGATCGTATCTTGGGCCGAAATCGGGACGGCACAGTAAGTTGTGTTATCATTTTCGCGACAGTCGTCATACTGTTTTGCAATTTTATCCCCATAGCGCACATGAAAATTGCCATTAGTCACTCCTGGAATTTGATTGTCGCTATTTATAATATTGCAAAAATAAAGTGTTTTGAATTGATCTGTGTTCGTTGTGCTGAATTCGATTTCAAGGTCATTCAAATCGCTGGTTTCTTTTGTATTATAATCACCATCGGCTCTACATTAAGATTCAAATCACAAACTACACATCCACGGGACTACGCCTTGCATCTTTATCTGGTGTTACGCGTCGCAAGGGAAATGCCAAATTACTAGATTATTTTGTAACGGGAAAATCGTTTTTTTTTGCCTTTTTTAGACTTAAGGGGGTTACAACACCTCAAATTCTCGAAAAAAAATGTCGACAAAAATCTATCATAAAAATTGAATGGTTAACGCTATCAATTAATTTTTTTTGCATAAATAACTTCAAACATTTTCTGCTCCATAAGTGCCCAAATTTTTCACATATATAAACCGTACACACCGGATTTCCGCTAAGGCAAAAAAGTGACCATTAGTGATATTTTTTTTGCTACGTAAATCCAAAATTTTTGAAACGCGGAATATAGGTTCGCATTTGTTCTCCGCTCATTTNTCAAGAATATGACGGCAAATAAAGCAAAAAACGATTAAGTAAATTTAGCTCCCATCATTTATCTCATAGAAACATCTTTCGGACGAAAAATATAATAATAAATACAAAAAAAATAAAAATACAGTTTGTCATGCTGTTTTGTGAAATCATGAATGTTGGATTGAAAAGAAAATGAAAACAAAAAAACCAAATCACGCGTTACCGAAAAAATATCTAGAATTTTCTGATTAAAATGACAATTTTCTTATTCGTGAATTCAGCTAGTGGTGTAACCCCCTTAAAAAAATCTAGATTACATTAAAGACATTTCCGAAAGCTCTGATTACCACTTTTCTGTAGTAACTTTTCGAGCTCTACATTTTGGCCTAATCAGTTTTTTTTTCATAAAATTCTCAACAGAGGTTACTTCAACAGCGCGCTGCAGTGGTCAGTGTCTGCCAACCTACGCAAAAGAACGGATTATTATCTGTAACAGCCGGACCGTTACCTAGATGTACAATTAGAAAATTATTTTTGATACAAGTTGAACCATTTCCTATACTCTTTCATATATCCTACATACTCTACCGGCACCCGTGGGGCTTTATTTTTCTCCTGTACTTGAATTTGAGCCTTTAATGTTTTGCACTGACAGTTCTCACAGCCGACGATGTCTTTAGTATCGCATGCTCTAATTTCCAATTCAATACGATCCATCTCAACAAAACTTATAATATCACCATCTTTAATCTGAATATTGATTTCGCTATTGACGGATTCATTTGACGAAAATGTGCTCTAGCAGACGCCTGAGTCATTAACCACTATTTTTGACAAGAGTAACTTAAGCACCATTATAAAACTTAAATCTTGAGTCAGATACAGGCTGTATCATAGAGCCTTTTACAGCCGCTTGTATAACGGCGGTTTTGAGTACTCAAAAAGGAACCCGTTATGGGAGGGGCGCTCCTCATGGGGTTAATTTTTTTAATTTTGATTTTTGACATGATCCATGACTTATGATGAACGGCCCTTACGGAAAAACTGAATATTTAACCGACCGGTCGCGACCCTAATTTGACATAACTATCTATATCGATAAAATTATATGGATCCATCACTTTGTTCTTTGAGGATTTCGGCACTACTGATAATAAACTCGAAATTGTCCTTAAAGCCATCTGTTGTCTTATCTTCGTCGTTCTTGAAACACTTCGCATCCGAAATTGTCATAGTAAACTTTGTATTTTCCTCACTGTCACATAGGATGTCCAAACCTAATTTTGAGAGTCTTCGACAAAAATGTTGTAAATAAGTAATTTATTTTGCCTTGAACCAAAAAATAAGTCAGTAAAGTACCGGTTTTTTAATAAAAAAATGTCAAATTGGGATTCTTGATCAAATATACCAGTTGTTGGTTGAGAATCAACGGGAAGGTTATTTGCGAGGAAATTGAGGCAAACGTAATTTTTGCCTTCGCCACCCTAGTTCAACCTAATAAATTACCGCTAAACCAAAAAAAAAATAAAATATAACTCCTGAACCTACATTCGTATTTCTAACCCCTTACAGTTATTTTACAAAATACAAAAAACTTCTTGAAAAAAGACCAACATAAGTTCAGTTTGGACAGCCTACTATCATCCATATCACTGATAAGTACTCGATTTGCGGTCCCAGGTAAAACAACTTGGATTATCGACGCCGAAGCCGGCTTTTCTTCAATAAACCCGGTGCCGGCCAATGCACAAGCTTGAGACGCTAAACATTCAAGCGATGCCGTTACCAGGTCGCCATCAATAAATTGCTTTGTAACATGGTCGAAAAATCGAGGTGGGTTATTATTAATGTCATGAATTTGAATTATAAATTCACTAGACTTCGCTATTTGGTAATATTGGGCAGTACGCGGCACACAGTTCGGAATGCCTTTACAAGGACTGTAGTGAAGATTAGAAACATTTCATTTTGTTCACAAACATGCACATTTTTTCTAATGAATCACAATTTGGAAAATTTTGAAAATAACCGCTTGGAAATGATTTTTTCTACAAGTCAGCGCATCATCGTACTGAGTGTTTTTTCAACTCCCAGAGGGAAGTTCGTGTATATAGACACGCAACATGTTTTTTTCGTCGATTTAAGGCATATGGAGGCCCCGTAGGGGAAAACGGGTATTGCTGACCCCGCCTAAACTTTTCGAGAAAATTCGATTGACGGTATTTCTTTTTGCGAAGCTTGAAGATTTCAAACAGCTCTCTAGGAGGCCTTGGTGGCCCAAATCAATTTCTGAATAGTCAGATCGACGTAGTTTGACGAGCTTTACAACTTGGCTTTACCAGTTTTTTTTGCATTATTTCGAATTATTGTGATTTTTTAAAGTGTGTGTGAATAAACACGCATTTTCCCCCTACGGGTTCCCAAAAACTCCTTCCCCCTGAGAGTTAATTGAACAACCGTCAGTATTATGTTCAGTAAAAACCAACACAAAAAAACAGTATAATTAACTGTATTCGGTTTTTCTAGCTTTTATGCTCATTATGGTACGCTAGAAATATATACAGTATGTTTGTAACCGTGTCCTACAGGGTTCTTCGGTACACTCCGGACAATCATCAAAGTAACCGGTAGGGATTTTTTCGCGTCCACGTGTTGTCATTCGGATAAGATTTGTTCTAATTGCGTCATACGGACAACTTTCCTGATCTTCTTCTGGATTACATTCAGACGCAATATTGGCGATCTTTCTAAATTTATTTTCGAAAATAAGTCATCATCGTATGTTTTTAAAACTGAAATTCTACAATGACTCATTTTGAGTTAGAATTTTTGACAATGAGTCATTTCTGAAACTCACATAATTGATGCAGTTTCACCTAGTGATTACGACGGCAAATTGTATTATGCAAAAAAATGAAAATTGATACACGTTTTGGTGCTAGAGATGATTTTGTAGGTTCAGAAATAACAAAATGGAGTCCCAAATTTATGTCCCCTTCGTAATCTACTCGTCAAACTATATATGTATACATAATACACGTTTATGTTGATTTCATAAAATGCGATTTTTTGTCGTGCGCAAAATTCGAAATATGCCATTATATTGAACTCTAGATAGATTAAATTTTAAATGTCTTACTTTATTTTAGCACGGCATCGCTGTTCGGAAGCATCGCAATTGGCATTTTCGATTGTGAAATTGCTCGCTCGATCAATCCCATTGTTATCCTTAGCATCAAAAATATCAAACTCAATATCCCATAAAAGTGCCGAATCTGGATCCGACGCAACTAAAGAAAAATCACATGGTGGATTTTCACATCGCAAGACCTGTGGCGGATTATGTAATATGCGTAGTTTATAGGGAATTTTATCAACTTGGAATCTTTTCAGAAATAGTTATAAATTATAATATAGTTATAACTTATAATCCAGCCTGTATCAGTTCATCTTCCTCTGTAAGAGCACCTTCCGAAATGTTCAATTGAGTGTCTGTTATATAAAATTGTGGTGCTAAATCTGGAGCATCAAGAACTTGAAATCGTAAAATATCATTTGAAGTAGTGTTTCGTCGAATGTTCGTTCGGACGTCTTCATTACCGTTTCGCCAAGGTCCCAAATTGTCACCGAAAATTTTTAAATTGAAAAATGTACGTTGTTCGTAGTCAAGACGTTGTTTGACATTGACGTTTGCTAAAGAAGGATTGAAGACTTGAAATGGTCCAAATGAGAAAAAAAAAATAGTTAAGAATACGGACAAAACTTTTAGGTCTTAGGTCCAAATACTCACATCAGCTTTCTTATTTCTACTTTATGTAACCCGCTAACACTACTAATACTCGGCGTTTTACATAAATTTCCCCCGTCTTTCCCCCTCTTTTCCTAGATGGCCATATTTAATTTTGACTGCGGAAAAAACTCGAGTTTGGCTATCTAGAAATTACGAAAGAAATAACGGCGGAAATTCATGTAAAACGCTGAGTAGTAGTAAGTAAGGTTACTAGTAGCACTTTTTTTGAGATAAAAAATGATTTTATTTGGGAAAGGAACGTTGAACAAATTTGCACAGTATAATCGGCACGGATTTAATTAATTTTGATTTTTAACCCATGCCGGCATAGTGTTTCATTTGGGTCCATCCGCTAACTGTAAAATATGATTTTTTTGTGTTTCAAACAAGCCCATGAAAGTACTGTATTTTTATAAAAGAAAAATACCAAAAAATTCAACCACGTTCGCTCAGGACGATTTTTTGAGCACAGTGCGTCAAGACCTGGTCCAAATGAACCACTATGTCTCTTTCGAACTGTATGATTTGATGCCGGCATGTGTTTAAGTTACAAATCAAGGTCATAAAACACTGTTGCCGTTGGTCTATTGGTCAGGCATTTTACTCGTTTTTTCCCAACTTATTTTTCAGGCCTTGATTCAAAAGTCCGAAAATCTTCATCCTTTCCTGTGATAGATTGGCAACAGGCATTGGCATCGCAAGAGTCGCATTGAGCGACATCAAGAGCGAAAAACTCAGATGGTTCTTTTAAAGTTATGTCGTTTGCAATAACACAATCACCGTCAGTTTCACAACCACTATTTATAGTGCTGTCTAAGCAATAATCTGCATGCGGTTGTCCAGCGCAGGTTAAATCTTGTCGATCGGCGTTTATAGTCGAATCAGTTAAACGAATTTGATACGCTTCGTCGTCGTCGTTAGTGGGTGTACCACTTCCTGAAGTTAACCGAGAAATATTTTTCAGTTCTTTTTGTAAAAAACGCAATAATTGAGGCCTAGATTAGGCGCTCCCTATTTTGTACGACTTGTTCACTAAAAATGATACCTCTAGGACCCTTATGAATTAAGTTATGATTAATTAGTGAAAACCCTGTCTCGCTCTTAAGGGGCGCATATAAGTAAATTTTGGAATTTTATCAAAAAAAAAATAGTTCCATTGTATGTTTTATATTGTTTCTCATAAAATTTGTCTAGACCCCTGGTTCAGCGATTTTCGATTAAGACAGGTTTACAGTCATTTTTGGTCGATTTAAGACATTTGGTGCAAATTTGTACCATTCCCCCTTGGGAGTGAAGCGTAATAAAAAATTATTTATTTTTAATTGTTTTTTTTTTTCACAACTTCGCAGCCAACCCTTACATACCCTTATATACGCCAATATACCAACCCAAACAGACCGAAAACTCCTTATCAGGTAGAACGCATACCTTGAAACGAACATAGAAAATTCAATCCATCATTGAAATTATCACATTTAGCATCTTCGTCAATTGTTTCCAAATTCGGACTTCCACCAAAAGGGCACTCGTAGAATTCGACTTCTTCGATTAATTCGAAACGTGGAGGCTGAATATTTGAGTAACGGATTTCCAAGTCCTGATTGACCCAGTAATGTGAATTTGTATTTTGAGAAAACTCCTGAGTGTTACATTTCGCAGTGGGTAATATACTTTATTACGATCAAAGTCATTATCACAAACGGTAACAAAAATTTCTAGGGTGTTTGATATGGCCTGAGTTCCACCATGAAACTTTGTCATTTTTTGAGTTCATTCATTAAAAAATGGATTAAGAAAAACATCCAATTTCACCCGTTTATGTTACCTTACGTATTTATCGTTTTTTGTGAAGAAAAATATTGTTTTGGTTTTTCTAGGTTTTATTGACCGGACCTGATAGAAGTTCTTCCCATTGTCTCAATTGGTGGAACAAATGGGATGTTATCTTTCGGATTGTCCACGGATTGCTTTATATACATGTAGCCATCCTTAATTCCAGCCACTTCAAAAATGGCATTGAGCGAAGTGACTGATATTTTAAGTGATAATTCATAATCGGCTGGATCTATGTCGGCTTCAAAATTTAATGGCAGTTTTCCCCGATGACACGGTCCCGGAGAAAAGGGTTCTGGTATGCTGTCCGGGTCAAACTCTTCAGAACATTTTGCGGAGTGTTGATATAAAGTATTTTGCCAATGATAATCAAAGTCGCCCGCCGCTGATGGCCTACAAATTTTAAATATTTTTTTCAAAAAATTATTTATACGTTGCTGCTGCGTAAATAATAGCAATATTCTAAATCATCATTAATACTCCTTATTTTTTAGTTAACCAGTTTGATTTTGATGTGGTTATTTGACCTGATTACTGTAATAAATATTGGTTAAATTAAATAAGTGTATAAATTAAATAAGTGTATAAATTAAGTAAGTGTATAAGTGGTATATATATTTATGAGTGTATAAGCGGCGATTTCACAAATTTTGATGATAATTTTATTAATGCAAATCACCATTTTCTCAAAAGGTTGGAACTTGCACCGTAAAAATGGAACAAATAATAGCATACAAATAGGATCACTAAAAACGATAAATTATTAATTCACAATATCAATAAATTATTAAATTACTTTATTATAATAAAACATTATTTGAAAATAAAACCTGAAAGGATTCCTGTTTTGTTGGCATGCACTTTCAACTTGTCCCATCATGACCAAAAGTCCCCATATTTTCTTCATTATATTCTTCGTTAACCTCTTTTAAGTATTTTTCAAAATGAAGTATCGAACCCTTGCAATTTGTTTTCAGAGTCTCGTTCACATGCGAAATGTCGTAAAAAAGTGAATTGGTGCAAATTTCCTAGCAGCGTAATGCAATTGGATCGAAAGAAAGTGATAGAAATGTAAATATGATTCTTTTCTTTAGTGTATGAAATACGTCATAAATTACGCACTCAGAGCAAATCCAAATCCAAATAAACTTTCACTGCAAAATTTTTTGTTCAAATAGTATCATGCCAATCAGTTAATTGTAATTGTATATGTGAAAAGGCATGATTCATGCAGTACTAAATACATTGTAAAATTTCTACCAAAAAGAAAGGCTTTCGTAAAATGGTGAAACCAACTTATTATATAATAAAAATAATATCAATACAAACACAACGTCAATCTGCTCCAGCATATAATTTATTCAGTAAAATATAAGTAGAGCCCTAACTCAACAATGAAATCGGTACTCGAGTCAAGAGATACCGCTATTTTTATCAATACATTATCATTCAAAAAATTGTTAACAGTGTTTTTGGAAGCAATTTTTTGCTAACAAAATTTCCAAATGTACTTTGACAAATTTTTCCCGAGTTTTCTAGATAATAATGGTTTATTCACCGTGTACAGAGCGTCCACCGTAGAAATGTCGCATATTCGTATTCTAGAATATTTAATTCTAGAAATTTTCTCTAAAAAAAAAACAAAAAAATGACGGCCTCGATTTACCCAAAAACGGACTCGTTTAAAAAAATCTAGATTACGAACTTGCGACATTGATAAGGTGGTCGCTCTATAAAAAATTCTAGAATACGAATCTATGACATTTTTACGGTTGACGCTCTATAAAATTGCCTGAAGTCCAACAATTACTATCTAGCTTTGAGCGATCTATGATGTCCTTCGTATCATTACACGACCACAAACCTTCACTTGGGCCGAAACGACGGCGACGAAGACGACGACGGCCGCGGCAATTGCTAACTGGCCACCCTAAGGCTAAGTGAAACCTTCGACCTAACAGTTTTAAACAATCCCTACACGAAAATACGCCTAGGTAAACTCCAACGCGGTTAATATATTGTGAACCAAAAATCCTAATGCATTTCTATTGCGTTAGCAACTATGTCAACAAGAGATAATCGGATGTGTTTAAATTATTTGAGCAAAACTAAGTAAACCCTATCTGTGGCACCCTTTTAATCTAAAACGCTATAGGATTCGTCTATATGCATCAAGTTTGATTCGAATTCCAAGAATTAAAGAAAAGAGTTGCACAATTTGGATTTTCTTCTAATTTAATTTCTGTTAAGTTTTGAAATTGACATATGCTACAATTTGCGGCGATCAATTCAATCCATAGAAAATAAAAATAACCGTTTTAGTCAGAGGAATTTGCTGAACATAGAACTTACGATACTGAAGAGTAGTATTGTGATCATTTTATACATAAATTTTACCATTAGTGAGCTAAAATTTAGTCAATTGTTAATTTGAGGATACAATACTGAATCTAACACGTATTTTTCTACAGTTTTTATTGTTGCACTTGTTTCCATTTACTTGCCACTTTTCAGAGAAATTTCATTCACACTGTTTTTGAACTACCAGATCAGGAAGTTCCGCAGCCGGTTGAGTTCATATATCTGTTTCGGCTCTATTGGTCCCTATTTAGAATTTTGTTTTCGATTAAACGGTCTTTTACATAATTTTGGGCCTGCAGGGCTCATTAGATTAAAAATCATTTGCCAAATTATAGAACTTGAATAGTTAGTCAGAAAATATCGAAACATAAAATTCTCAAAATGTCTGTAGCGAGCTCTAAAATTTTTTGTAGGTCCAAGGAAAAATGACATTCAAAAAATTCTAGAGCTCGCTAGAGACATTTTGAGAATTGTATTTTTCAATAGTTTCTCGCTAACTTTTCGAGTTTTATAGTTTGGCACAATTTGTTTTTAATCTAATAGGCCAAAAATAGATCATTATTTCGCAACAAATCTTTAATTATAAAACACAGTAAGATCTCACAGTAATCTTACTGTATGATAAAGGCGCAGGTGGTCAATTTCACTCACTCTAATTAGTTCGTAAAATTCGAATCCAAAAAGATCAAAATGTATACGTAAATTTAAACCAAATTGTCAATCATAGACGGAGAATAATTCACTAATCGGTAGACCTAACCTTATGCACAATGCAGAAGGATTAACTTACAGTAGTCTAGGTTAATCAGCTTGGTTTTATTATATTGTAGGTAGCCTTTAGTTAATATCGCGGTCTGAGTGCAGGCCAATCATTCTCAAAAATTGAGAAATTCCTTGACATTGATTTTTATACTTGCGAAAACTTGACCTGTTATGTGACATAACTTATTTAATCATTTTACACAACTAAGAAATAAATGCATGGAATTTAGAGACTGAAAAAAACACGAAATGAGACTCGCTCAAATAAGAGTGTCTCCAAATTTATTTGCTTGTTTTTTTCGATAAAACACCATGAGTGCTCTCGTATGATTCACAAATATTAAGAAACGATGGAAAAACTAACGCATTAACTTTAGGGCATTCTGAACACGGGTTAACAAATCATTTCTCAAGTTCCAAATTTCACGAATACGCTAAAATTAACGTGGGAAAACTTTGATATACTGGTTTACTGAGTTTATTTTGAGCTTAAGGATGGGCATGACACTACTTGGTGAAGGATTAAGACATTACGATAATGACATTACCAAAAATGTTCACGAAACGAGTATCCGTGTCCAGCCAGTAGTGGGTATTTTCAGACTGGCCTGCGCATGAAACTGGTAAGATCGAGGCACTGTCTGTCCCAGACTGGTAAGAATCGCGACTGGTTAGACTTTCCAGTTGCAAATCTTACTAGTTACTGTCTAGCATGGTTCATTCTCCCGGCAATCGACCTTGACACCAATTTTGTCAGATGTGAAACAAGTCAAAAGCCGGATTTCAGTAAGTGTGAACCATGCTCGAATGGAAGAAAGTTTTGCCATTGGTATTACCTTCTTAAAGATTTTCCGACTGGTGAGAATTGCGAGTGCTTATCTTAGAGAAAAAATAAGCGGTGGTGGCCTCAAAAACTCGAAAAAAAAAACTGTTTTTGCCATTGTACTCAGAATCAAAAAGTAGATTATAAGGGCCAAGGCAACCACCGCTTATTTTTTTTGTCTCTTACCAATCGCTTGATCTTACAAGTTGCTTGCGATGACCAGTCAATAGATACCCGCCTAGTAAGGTAGGGTACTTCACCCTACCTTATTTCTATTATTCAGACTTTCATCGTTTAATCCTTAACATTATTGGACAGTAAAAGTAAAATTAAAATGAATTTAATGTATATCGTTGCACTTAATATGCATACTTCGCATTATCAAACTTTGATCCCAATCCCCCGAAGGCTGCTTCACCATTACCATATTATTACAATCTAATTTTGATTTTTATCCAATATAAGTTCAGCTTCGTGGGTCTCATCTTTATGGCTATCTGAAAACGAGCTCCGAGTAAAAAATAAAGAAGGGTGACCAAATTAAGCAGCACTTTACCCTCAAGACCCATTCCGCCATTAAACTCTAAGCGCTGCTTACTGACACAATTTTTCAAGCCCAACAATTATCATTTCAGCATTTCATTGTGCATTGTTTAGACATTACGACTAGACCTTTCGTTTTGTTATTTCGTTGAAGGAAGTTTATCGAAATTTACAGGTTAGTGTATTTTATAAAATTTTATTCAATTTTCATAAATTATTATCAATTTTATAAAAATATTTTTTTTTTCGATACTCTGAAATAAATGCTAACAATTACTCAACGTTTTACATAAATTTTTGCCGTTTTTGCCTTCCGTGTTTTCTAGATAACCAAACTCGAGTTTTTTTCGCACTTTAAAAAACTCGAATAATGCTATCTAGAAAATACGAGAAAACAAAACGGCGGAAATTCATGTGAAACGCTGAGAAGTAATTTACGAAAACAGGCGCAAAAATATACATATTACACCACCTACCTGCTTAAAGTAACACCAAAATGAACAAAAAAACTGTTACTTTAAGCGAAAATTGTTACTTTAAGCAAGTAGGGCGTAGGTTAAATCAGAAAAAAGTTCAAATAGTGTTACTTTAAGCAAAATCAGGCTTTTTTCTGTTACTTTAAGCGGAATCAGCCTTTTGAGTTGCGCAATTTTAACAATATTACGTAATGTTTACTTTTTTTGTTACTTTAAGCAGAAATGGGGTCATAGAATTACGCAATTTAGAAACATCACGTTAGGAATTATCATTAGTACAGGGGAAGGGGTTATTATTTACCTTTATCAAAAATAGTTGTGAATGATTTTATATTTTTTAAATTNAAGCAGGTAGGTGGTGTATATACCACTTGCGCAGTTATCTTCTCAAATATAATATCTCCCGATTTTGAGTAATATCGATCCGGAATATTTGGTAATTATTTGGCTAACGCAGTTATCCTCCAAACAGTAAGCGTGTCATTTTTTCGCCCACGCTTTGCTCAGTTATCTTGCCATTTTTTGAAAATACTTTTGCAAGATAACTGCGCAAAAAATGTAGTAATTCCAGCCCTTAGCGTTACCTATAGCTTATGGTGATTATTAACCGTTATAAATCGAGTAGTTAAACGCTTTGAAGATATCTGGTTTCCTGGAAAATACGGAATCAGTTGGTGTATTTGTCACTTCTTTTGTTTGAGAATTATTCAATATAACACTGGTCTGATTTTCAAGAATCGAGTTAATTACAAGTCAACGGCAAGCTGAAATCTGTACCGGTACGTATATTACTTACATATGTACCAATGTATTTAATAAAAATAGTACTAAAACCCCTTTGTAGTATTTCAGTAGCAATCGAAGCAGAATAGAATGGGACTTATCCTAAGACCACAATATGCGGCGGGCGACATCCGCAACGGTGAATCTATGCTTCTTGAAGGACTGATTATACAAACTTAAAATTCAAAGATAGAGTTTTAAAGATTGTAATATTATACACCACCTGCGCCCAGATAACGGCGCAGGGAGACGAAAGGCGACTCTGAATGACAACAGGCCACATTCACCGGTATATTTTTTATATTTTCTCATACACCAAATACCTAAGTAAGTTAACACTAAGTATATTAACACTAAGTGAGTTAACGCTTAGTAAGTTAACACTAATTAAGTTAACACTAATTAAGTTCATACTAAGTAAGTTAACACTAAGTAAGTTAACACAAATTAAGTTAACACTAAGTAATTTAACACTAAGTAAGTTATCACTAAGTAAGTTAAAACTTATTGAGTTAACACTAATTAAGTGAACACGAATTAAGTTAACACTAAGTAAGCTAACCCTAAGTAAGTTAACACTAAGTTAGTTAACATTAGGTAAATTAACACGTAGTAAGTTAACACTAAGTTAGTTAACACTAGATAAGTTAACACTAAGTTAGTTAACACTAGATAAGTTAACACTAATTAAGTCAGCACTAATTAATTTAACACTAAGTTATTTAACACTAGGCAAGATAATACTAATTAAGTTGACACTAAGTTAGTTAATACTAAGTAAGTTAACACAAATTTAGGTAACACTAAGTAAGCTTACACTCAGTAAGTTAACACTAAGTAAGCTAACACTAAGTAAGTTTACAAATTTTTTGTCGGTTTTGAAAAAAAAAACTTCCAGTAAGTAAACATTTTTTACACTTTCGCCTACGCACTCCTCAACTAAATAAATAACCTGCAAGTAAGTTAATCTCTTTTTTCCATTGGATTTTGTTCATTTACTTGTTCATTTACAGCTAGGTGGTGTAATTACAATAGTAAATCAGTAATGATTGAGGAACAAATAAAAAAAAATTGTGACCTCATCCGACTGAACATGAAAAATGTCAACAAGCAATGTTTGTTTTTTAAAGCTTTCTTTTACATGGACGTTTTTTGACATAACCGAATAAATTGATCTGTCAAAACCAATGGCCCATCAAACTGAATAATTGTGCAGCGGGTTATTGACTATTAGTTGTAAAAACGACATTTAATTAATAGACTATAGGTTTCTTTAATAGGGTTCATCGAACATATAATGCGTTTATTTGTTTTATTTTGTAAAGTATTTCTCGGACATTGGTAAGAAATAATTTGCTTTCGGTAACATAGAAACTACTAAAATATGAGAAAAAGATAATCTAAAGATTTTCATAGCTTTTAATATTGGTAAGGTATCGTAGTGATATAAGAAGAGGAAACAAATAAGTAAAGTTACCAATTTTTGGTAACGTTGCTTGTCATTGCGTCTGAGGCCTGTGTGGCCAGCGATTGTTTTTTTTTGTTGAGCGCGCTCGGCCAATCACCAAAAATCAAATCATCGCTACGGATCAGGAGGTTGTTAATTGGCTCACTTTTCCAAGGCTATACAGGCCCTGCTACGATACAAAAATTCCTAAGGCAGACGGCACTACCGGAAAACGGAGAAGCAGGAAAACGGAGAAACATGAAAACGGAGAAAATTTTCTACAGAAAAAAATAGATATTTATAAAACTCACACATATGATGCAGTTTGATGCGTAGATTACGTTGGCGAAATAAAAAAGTTGAAAAGGGAGACACCTTTTGGCGCTAGAGAGCATTTTAGAGGCCATTTTTGGCAAATTTTCTCCGTTGTCCGGTAGTGCCAGACAGACCTAGAAATATAGTCTGTTCAATACATCTCTCGGATATTTATTGGAAATTTTGTTAATTATACCAAAAAATTGTGTTTTTCTTTCGGAATGACTTTTCCAAAAAAAAAAATGGCGCAGGGTCAACCTGCCAGGGTGTATTTACTATTTCATAAAGCAAATTTGGAAGGAGCTTTTTGTCGTAAAATCGGGTTCAGCGAAAAAGACCAAATTATACGTGGTCACGAGTTTATCCATAATTTCACAAAGACCAAGTTCAATTTAGTCGCTTTTTTTTTTGTTGCACATTATCGCCAGATAGCCTTATAAGATCTGGATTTGTCCAGCGGAATTCGCAAAATGAAATCTCAGGATTCTCCTTATAATGGTATAGCTAATACTCAGAGTTGCCTCTTGTCGTTATTTGTATCCTCGACGATGGGGCTTATCTGACATCCTATCCAACTCAATAAGCAAAAATCGGTTAAAGACCTTAGACAAATGTCCTTTCCCAAAACCGATATTAATCCCCTAAAATGTTTAAACTGCATTTTGTATAACGCGCGTAGGCATCTTGCTTTTATTATACTCAAAAGTCTTTTTTTATTTTACATTTTTATATCACCCGAATAGTATAGAGCGCATTTAACGTGAAAAATTATTTGTTTCACGTTTAAAGTAAATTGGAGTTAAGGTCAATGATATGTCAAATTAAAGAGAAAGTTTGCACCGACTATCGAGGAACAATATCACAGGTTTGGTAACTAAACTTTAGTTTCTTATCGAAAATTTTTGAGGGTATTTAAAAGTCATGCGCATATTGGGTAGCTACCTACCTTTTTTCACTTTTTTTCTATATAAAAAGAGAACGGTTTGTGATAATAAAAACGGACAACGGATTTGAAATCAAAAAAAAAATTTAAGTTTTTATATGGGAGAAAAATATTTTTTTTAGAAAATTCTTTTTATGTTTGGCTCCGTGGCGGATGAGGGTTGAGGTTGAAAATCACTCCAGTAATAGAAGAAGAACAGGGCTTCAAAATAAAATAATAATCAAAAAAATCCGTTCATTGTTTGGCGCGCTAGAGCAAATTGGGTAGCTAGCTACCCCAGATGCGCATGACTGTTATAGTAAACTCGATGTGCATGACTGTTAATGCAAAAAAATGAGAAAGTGATAGTTTTGGGGATAGTTTTCGGTCAGACGAGCACGATTTTGTCACTTTGCCGTCAAAAAACTCCTGCACCCGCCCCTTGAGTTACGCAAAGAGGCTTAGACGTTTACTATTTCGTCGGACATATATGAGGTATAAACCGTAAAGTTTTTTGCAACTAGCGGAGAACACTTTCCGCGTACTTATCCAGTGAACAAAAAGAAATGGCCGGATAATGGCACGGTGCGTAGGCGGTAGTGTAGAAATGGGAACGGGATCCCGCGGGATTGGGGTTTGCACGGGAACGGGATGGACCGGGAAAAAATAAGATTTTTCAAAATTTCATTATATAAGTGTTACATAAGTGTTTATAAGTGTATATAAGTGGATAATAGGAGGAAACTTTACAGTGCGTAAGCGTATATGACGTAAGATATTTTTGAAAAAATGACCGGATCACCATGGGGTATTTTGCCTGATAATTGATAAGAGGTAAAGTTCGTTGTATTTTACAGTAACTCAAATATCCTATTTATGGAGCATATTTATTTTTGGTGCGTAGGAGAAGTTCTTTGTTATTTTCCATAGCCTTCATTAAATGGAACGTTTTTCATCAATCGTCAAAAGGATTTGAATACAAATTATGAGATACATAATCTGAAATAATCAATGTTTAAATGTCTACTTTTTTAAGAGATGTATTTATTTTGATCTGAGATTGTTTTAGGTTAGTGTTGCTAGTTTAAATTTAAAAGTTTAAACACCAGCCCTAAAAACCGTTACTCTCGACATGTCGTTAAACCGTACGTTGGCGCTCAGACTGTCTCGGTGATACCAGAATAGCGTTACAAAATACACCAGATGCGCCGTTATGTTTCACCCCATTATCTTTAAATTTGAAGATAACGGCCTGCGTGGTGTATATGAAAGTTTCTGGAAGCCCGACAGTCTGAGGACTTACATACGATACAAACAATTGTCAATTGTGAGTATCTTTGAATGGAAAATCTCTGAATGAATCATTGGGGGTTAACCGGTTTGTAAGATGAATGTTAAGTTCAAGTGCATTTATGGTCTTAATTTTGTGGGTTTTGAGTGTTACATATTAGCTGCGGTGTGATAACCAAATCGGATTTAGAGCAATGCCTGCTTTTTTTTATTTGAAACCTAACGTTAAATTGTAAGTCTTCGAAAAGAGCACTTTAATCGAGCAGATTTAATCACATTTCAAGACCAGTGGACAGCCTGGAATTCTTTTTTCAAGTGTTTTCATTGGAATAATGTGTATCCAAACCTTTGCTTTCATATCATAAAACTATAAACATAAATAGGTAGGGTTTGAGCGAAAACCGGGTGGTCCCTATTTGACTTGGTATCCCTTGTACTCCAATTAAGGGCGCGCAAAGTAAGGGTAGGAATGCCAAGTAAGGGTACGTGGGCGCCAATTAAAGATAGGTTTCCTTTCAAAAAATAAATCTGGACGCCTAATAGGTTACGAAAAAAGGCCCCAATTCTTTTGAACACAAATTTAGTTGAAAGTTGGATTAGTAACGGAGGCGGGAGGCAAGTTTTCGTTGTCGATTAGGTAACAGATCATTTCTTGCGTGCGTTTTACTTTAAGTACTTTAGGTAATACCAGTAAATGCTCGCGTTGTCTGGGTTGGGGCGTATTTTTGATTTGTGTTGGGCCCAATAATTTTAATTTTGGGAAGTTTCGTAAGCTTTGCCCTATATCATGAGTTATGGTATGAAAACCGGTTACATGGTTAGTCTTGGACAGGAGTTGAGTTTTTTTACAGTCACCATATTTTCCGAGCCTGTGTAAACGATAACTAATCATTAGTATGTTCACTGATAATCTTTTTGCCTTCACAGAAGTCGGTGTTGGCAATTTAAGCTGTTATTAATGAATCCATGACAAAGTCCAAAAAAAAAAATTCTGATTTTAAATCCATTCTAAATCATTATCTACGTCATCGCTTATGTCGCATCGTTTTTTCATTCCCTTTTTTAACCACGTCGTTCAAAGTCAGATAGAATAAAAAAAACGCCCAAAAAATTCTTTAATGATCAATTCATTAATATATTCGGTTATAAATGTGACAATAATTTGATCATCAAAGTAAGTTTTTTCTTCATCGAAGCGCTGGTTTCTTGCGTTTTATCCACGGCTCAATCGATTTTCGCGCTTTGCATGGATTCAGAGTTGCTCTCATATCTTTTAGACAATAAAAAAAAAAGTAGAAGCGAACGAAAAATATACCGGACTTCACTGATATTATTTGCACTTGAAGTTTTGGTTAATTTTGGAACGATATGCGGCTAATGTGTTGAATGATTTGCTTGAATGGAATACGTGCGAGAGTATATATTAATAAACCAAGTCCGTGTTGTACTGCATTAACGTTTTGGGTGTCTGTTTGAGATGTGATATAAATGCTGGTATGTACTAATAGATCATAATAATTTGTAAAAAGATCCCCAATTTGAAAAACCGGTAGACATTAATTCATCGGTAATTTGTCATGGAATTCTATCACAAACTACTGGTAAATTAATGACTTTGCGTTTTTTACGCGGTTTTCCTGAAACATATTTGAAAGTCAGATTTCCGTTGCGTTACTTTAATACATGCTAATTAAAACATGCCTTTCTTTTCCTTAAAAGCCGGTAAATTAAGCATAACCGCTAAATTACCAGTTTTTGTTCCAGGATGATTTTTTCGGATACTCTCTATAATCAAAAAGTCAAAAAAAAAAAAAGCTTAGCTATCGTCTACTTTTGGCTGACAAACGGTTAAAATACGACCCAGTTTTCGACGTTGGGTTGGAGTACTTAGCGAAAGTTTTCGTTTGGGTTGGCTGTCCTACGCGTTGGGCTGTCCCTACAGCGTTTGGTTGTTTTTGCAACCCTGGTACGACGTACCACAATCGGCCAAAAATCAAATTGTACCAAAACAATAATTTCAATTGACGGCTCAGCACGTCAAATTTTGAAATTTTTTCGAACACTGAACATGCATTTTGATAATTGGGAAACCAACGGTATTAACTTCATTTGTTCCGATTTGTCCGGGATTTTTATGTGGTATCTTAAGGGTCATAGAAACATAACTGTCTATTTGGTTGGCGGATTTATTTTGTGGTTTACAGATTTATTAGCAAAAAATGAAAATAACACAAGTTTTTCTATTCTTTAAAAGAAGAATCATTGAAATGCACTATAACGAAACGTGATTTATCATGGTGAAATGGTACTGTGTTAAAAAATACACCGTGTAAAAGGCCACAAAAGAGCCTAGGATGGTATCTTCAAACTGATGAAATAAAAAGCTGTTTTAGCTACCGTACTAGTCAACGTTCACGTCATTTTTTACTCGAGCTCTTACCGCGGCAAGGTATTCCGCCAGGTGGCCAGGTAGCCATTCACAATATGGTCGCCACCTGGCGGAATACTTTGCCGCGGTAAGAGCTCGAGTAAAAAATGACGTGAACGTTGACTAGTACGGTAATTGTACCGGTTGAGTTTCATAAAAACGGCCAAGCGTTTCTAGATTATTAATTTTTTCGATTGATTTGAGCGCCACAAATAAGAGACATCCTGACAAATCAATCGACGAAATGTACAAGCAATTTAGAAACGCTCGGCCGATTTTCATGAAACTCAACCGGTAGGACTCGAAAAATTCAAGAAACTGTAAAAAAATCCCAGAAATGTCTTTAGTGAGTTGTGGAATTTTTTGACGATCAAAAGAAAAATTCGTTTTTGTCGCCTTTTAAGACAGTACAAATAAAATCAATTTATACTGGTTNGTCCTAGGGACAAAGTAATCACCCGCGATACACAGTTTTTCGTATATTTATAATTAAAATATTAGTTGGAAATTCCAGAAGAATCAAAACATTTGTGTTTATTGAACTAAATTTAGAATTTTTTTTTGGCGAAACCATTTTTTGACGAAACATAATGGCCTGAGAGAGAACAAGTGAAACATAACGACGTAGGGCTTAAAATGTTGTTAAATAGCGTTTTGTCATTGAAAATTTTCGTCAATAAATAAAATACCAAAAAACTTATTTCGTCAAAAACTTTTTGAATTTGACAAAAAATTTTTGTGTTAAAAAATAAATCATCAAAATTTTTTTTTTGTGTTAAGTAATTTTTGTGTTAAAAAAGTCTTGTGTTAAAAAATGATACACGTAAAAATAATTTCGTGTTAAAAAATGTTTGTGTTAAAAAAAATAATCATCTAAAACTTTTTCCGTGTTAAAAAATATTGCTGTTAAAAAAAACTGTGTTAAAAAATATTCATGTTAAAAAAGTTGTGTTAAAACATTTTCCTGTTAACGGAATTCGTGTTAAAACATTTTTGTGTTAACAAAATTCGTGTTAAAAAAGTGGGCGCCGTAATTTGTCATGGAATTCTATCACAAACTACTGGTAAATTAATGACTACGCATTTTTTACGCGGTTTTCCTGCAACATATTTGAAAGTCAGATTCTTTCCGTTGCGTTACTTTAATACATGCTAATTAAAACATGCCTTTATTTTGCTTAAAATCCGGTAAATTAAGCATAACCGCTAAATTACCAGTTTTTGTTCCATGATGATTTTTTCGGATACTCTCTATAATCAAAAAATCAAAAATCAAAAATAAAGCTTAGCTATCGTCTACTTTTGGCTGACAACCGGTTGAAATACGACCCAGTTTTCGACGTTGGGTTGGAGTACTTAGCAAAAATTTTCGTTTGGGTTGGCTGTCCTACGCGTTGGGCTGTCCCTACAGCGTTGGGTTGTTTTTGCAACCCTGGTACGACCGTACAACAATCGGCCAAAAATCAAATTGTAACAAAACAATAATTTCAATTGACCGCTCAGCACGTCAAATTTTGAAATTTTTTCGAACACTAAATATTAATTTCGATAATTTAGAAACAAACAGTATTAACTTCATTTGTTCCGATTTGTCCGGGATTTTTATGTGGTATCTTAACTGTCATGGTCCGTTCTGCCCACATGTGGGCTGATTTCATTTCATCATTGCACTAAAACTAGTAAATAAATTTTTAAATTTTTAACGGGTTATGAAGCCCCTGACTGTTGGTTTAAAAATTTATTGAAATCAGTCCGCACAAATTATCTTCACAAAACAAACAACAAAAAATCCGTTAAAAACGGATTGTTCATTTGGATTGGCCAATTTCCCCATATAATCGTTGTTTGCTCCACGAGTTAAAAACCTAAAAAAAATACATTTAGCTACAATATACCTAGGTAGTTTATTAATAAATTTTTAAACCAACAGTCAGGGGTTTCATAATCCGTTAAAAATTTAAAAATTTATCTAGTTTTAGTGCAATGATGAAATGAAATCAGCCCACATGTTGGCAGAACGGACCATGACAGTTAAGGGTCATATAAACATAACTGTCTATTTGGCTGGCGGATTTATTTTGTGGTTTACAGATTTTTTAGCAAAAAATGAAAATAACACAAGTTTTTCTGTTCTTTAAAACAAGAATCATTGAAATGTACTATAACGAAACGTGATTTATCATGGACCATGATTCATGGTGAAATGGTACTGTGTAAAAAAAATACACCGTGTAAAAGGCCACAAAAGACCCTACGATGGTATCTTCAAACTGATTAAATAAAAAGCTGTTTTAGCTAATTGTACCGGTTGAGTTTCATAAAAACGGCCAAGCGTTTCTAGATTATTAATTGTTTCGATTGATTTGAGCGCCACAAATAAGAGACATCCTGACAAATCAATCGACGAAATGTACAAACAATCTAGAAACGCTCGGTCGATTTTCATGAAACTCAACCGGTAGGACTCGAAAAATTCAAGAAACTGTAAAAAAATCCCAGAAATGTCTTTAGTGAGTTCTGGAATTTTTTGACGATCAAAAGAAAAATTCGTTTTTGTCGCTTTTTAAGACAGTACAAATAAAATCAATTTATACTGGTTGCGCCTAATTTCGTATAATATAAATCGTTATTTTTCTTTGTAGAGGTTAACAAATGAGACTTTTTTTTGTCGCCGACGTTTGGAACAGAATTTTTTGTCGCTTTACAAATTATTAAACATTTCACCCAAACATGAAGTTAGACAGATGTTTTCTATTAAAGTAGATTATTAGATTATGCGTTAATATATCTAGATATATCTCAAAGACAAAAGCTTTGAATGTGCACAACTAAATATATATATATTTTTTGAAGTGGGATGATTGGGTTTTATAATAACTATCAAAAGCAGCCTTTTTCAGAGTGTTTATCAACTTACACTCCCATTTTTATTAGACCCATTTTTATTAGACCCGCTTACTGCTCGTTCATTGATTTTGATAAAGCCGCGTTCTTATTTTTAATTGGACGAGTTTGTATATGTGATAAAGTTTAGTTTTTTTCTTATTATGTACAATTTTATGTCAAAAAGACACATTTTACCACTTCGATGTTCAAAAATGACGGAAAACCGTTTAAGCTCACTTAACCTTAAACCGCGCAAAATGCTAAGTTCGTCCAAAACCGAAATCAGATAAATAGGACATCTATTACGCAAATTTAGATAGTATACAAAGACAAACGAATTTCAGATATATTTTGTATAAAGTATGCTACTTGGGAAGTTTATGGGAATAAGTTATATTTATTATACTATTAAGAGAAATTTCAATCAAATATCACCGAATATCTAACCAGTTATCTTAATAACTGTTTGGCTCAAAAACGTGTTAAGATAATTGAATTTTGTTAAGATAATCGCCGCGGCGATTTGTGAGATAGGGGTAAATTGCAATACGTTTCAGTCCAAAATGTAACAAAAACTCAATTTTGTTACTATTACTAGTTTTTTCATAACCTTTTTTGTTACACTTTTACCTGCTGAAAACGTTTACGAAAATAGTTACTTTTCCTTGTCTACGGACCGTATAATACGGTATCCAGTCTGTATACTTTACTTAATCGACGGTATACCTAACCATATGAACCATATTTTACCACATCATTGTATACAACATCAATAGTATATGATCAATATAAATGATGCATATTATTATACATGTAAATTATAGCATTATTAATACTTTTACATTATGATGTGACTTATTTGGGTCGGCCATATGTACGAAAGAACATATTCTACTTAAAGACTAAATACCAACTAAATTTACCAAAAGTTTTTGACAAAATTGGTGTCAAACGGGTCTCAGAAAATTTCATCGGGAAAAAATTTAGAAAAAATTAAATTGAGTTTTTCATTACACGAGTGAAATTTCGTTGTTTTTATTCGATACTTTTTGTTTGCAATTGTTAAGTTTCATCATAAGCTCATTAAATGGTAAAACCGTGGTTAACGGTGAAATGATAAACAAATCTCCGACTGCCCTGCTATAAGCTATTCTTGAAGAATAGGTTCGTTGGTGGTGAAATATTTCCCTGACTGAAAAAAAAGTTGTAGATCAACACATCGCGACGCTAGAGAACAAATTTGAATCCGCTCCTATAAGCCAAATTATAAGCCAATCGAAATCATCCAGTGACCTTTTTTAGATTATTATAATTACTGTATAATCATGCAGACGGTAGATGGAAGGCCTTGTTTCGAAGATACGGATCATGGATTATTGTGGATTATTTCACTCGCCGGGGCCACGGCATTTGTGCTCACATCCAAGGTTACGCTCGTTTTGCGCTGCGTTGATGATAAAAAGTTAGGGCATTCGAGACGGCCGACGCCACTCAACTTGAATATTTTAATATTTAACTTTTTTGTTTCTTTCTGTGCCGATCAATTTGATTAAAAGGGAAACGTCAATAGTCGTCTGATTTCCTCGCCCAACTAGACTAATTGTCTGAAAACTTATATATGTCCAAGCATAGTGATTCGGCGATCTACATGTAGTGTATAACAATTTGTCCAAAAGCCGGCCGGTTTTTTTTTCTTGACAAATTTATTTCATTTCCGCTTCGAGAGGGTTGTACCTTTTTCTAGTAACCAAAAGTTTTGCAATATACATTGTACCGAATCTTTTAAGTAACCAGGAGAAATGTGTGCCTTTATGCACACAACCCTTTTGTGGCCAAATTTATAACGTATAAGGGTCAATCGCCGATCGAAGAAAACGGACATGCCGACCCTTTGAGCTTATAGAAATATTTTACTTTCTTTCGGTAAATTTAAATAACTGGAAAATAGTATGAATACCGGTCAAAAGTTAAGGTTTCTTTAATAATATAATAGATTTTTTTTATATTTGGCTCAGAGAAGTTTTTGGCATTAGTGGCCTTATTACAAGATCTTTTGACGGCAATTTTGTCATTTGATATATCTCCGGTCAGTCGAAACATAATTGAAAGGTGGTCAAACCGGAATTCTGAAAGTAGAACCGGTACAGACAATAGTCGTCTCCCAATCAAAAAACTTTAAAACAGATTTATACTATAAAAGCGGGTCAAGGGCCTACACAATGAAAAAAAGTGAGGAGGTCATCAAAAAAGTGGCTGTTGAATCTGGCCAGTCAATCAGCGTGCTCGAACAGCGACAGATCATATTTTGTAAGCAAAAATTAATTACAAATTGTAATTATGCACTCAATCAATTTTTTTTTCATTGTGTAGGCGCTTGACCCGCTTTTATATTATAAATATGTTATCTTTTAAAAACTGGTTGATATCTCGCATATTAATTTTTCTTTCGAATCGTATCAAAAGCCCAAAAAACAGTGGTATGGCGAGTTCATGACATTTGTGATAACGTTAGCAATGGGTACAATGTTTTGCGTAACAATTTTCCAGTTCATTCCCGAATCTCTTCACTTTCTTCATGTGCAGTCGTACAATGTGACGTGTGATTCGTGTCAAAGCGGCACATTCCATTCGAGCATTGTGAAAGACGATTGTAAACAAGTATGCAAAAGCAGCACTGAGCCAAATAGTAGTTACCATTTGTACGTGGGTGGCGCCAGCTCATTTATGAAAACGATGATTATTTCTTATTTGTGCTCAATTTTGATATACGACTTACAAAAGGTAAACGACTGATAACTGAAATATAACATGGAATCGAGTAGTGTGTAGGCGAAAAGTAAAAAAAAAAAAAAACTAGAATTTAACCGTGTAGTGCGTAGGCGGTCAAGAAGAATTGTGATGACAAAATTAGGCAAAAAATAACGAAATTATACAGTATAACGGTACAGTAAAACTGATTCAATCTAAAACATGACAAAATATAAAATTTTTGCAACTTAACTGTGCAAGTGTTGTAAGTAGCACTCATTCACACTTCAAATAAAAACGTATTGGATGTATTTGAGTATCTTAGGCAGGCCCAAACCGTACATGGTCACCGTACCTAGCATAATATGGCGATCTTCACTCATGAACGAGCTGTCTAATGGAGTGAAATAGTAATTTAACGTGATTTAGATGGTTCGTTAACTTTGGGTACGTTGGCCGTTGGTCACAATTTGGGTATAAATTAATTTCTAGACAAACGATAAAGTGCGCTTGTCTGCACTTGTGACATCCTATATATTTATCAAACTTATAGATAAATTAACTTATCCCATTAACCTTTCATTTAAAGATTTTAAAAAATATGTCAGAAATCTTATATAGATTATTTATTATATGTATATTTTGTATATATTGTTAACAGTTTATACGGGCGAATTCTAGTTTGACCCTATACGTTTGAAAAAACGCCGTTTTGACATTCAACATTCTTCAGCATTCTCTTAAAAGACTAACTACTTGCGCAGTTATAATCAGTGTGGTAAATCTGGGTTAATTTTGCGTTGGGTTAGCGTTGGGTTGGGGTGGTATTTGCAAAAATTGCGTTGGTTTAGCGGTAGGTTGGGGCAAACCCAACCCAACGCCCCTACGCCCCAACGCATATTTACAACACTGGTAATAATGCTCACAATTATGTTGTCATAAATTATGGCCCATAATTTGTCCAGCTACAAACTGCCAAGCAATATTGCACAGTGCTCCTGGACACTCATATCTGGTTTGGTCTTCCATAATGAGTGTTTAAAAAACAGCGGTTTTTTGACCCGGTTACATTTTTCGATTTACGGTTTTCCGGTTTTCACTTTTTTTCAAAAAAAAAAAACGCGGTGTCGAACTTACTCGGATTCCTTTTTTTTAATTTCAAAAATTCAAATTCTGAAAGGTCAATTCTTACTGGTAAATCAATAAATTTACTTAGGTGATACAATTTATCTTCTCGAACGAGCACGGCAGCCAGATGTGTGAAATAAAGATCACCCAACGGGGCATGTTCGGTCGGGTATGTAAAAACACGCGAACTGTTCGCAATCGTCAAACGGCAGTTGGGGTCGGTGCCAAAATCGGCATGATACCAGTCGCGAACGGCTTCAACGCTCATGACAGTCCAATATTGAGGGGATCCATGAGTTATGGGGAGTTAAGTGATTCCCGAATTCGTAGGATGAATCATCCAAAAGCCGCGTTGGCTAGGGTTGCCAAACTGAAAAAACACAAAGTTTTGGAAATGTCTATCACATGATAATTAAAATTGCTCAAATTTATGCCGTAAGCCATAAATATGAATTGAAATTCCTTTTTAGTATTTATAAAATTAAGATAACCCGTCAAGTGGTTATACCAATTAACAGTTTTGCAAAAAGTTATAACAAGATCTAATATCTAATAAGATATGGTATTTACCATATTCCCAATAAAAAAGAATTGTACTTTCGTTTAAAACCCCTGAAGGAGGTATGTTATTTGATATGGATCAAAACGCGTAGGTTAGATCATACATTAATACTGTTGAGCTTCTACCTTCACGTTCACTATTCTATTTTCATTGCATAATCTGCTACCTTTTCATTTTATTTGATAATCATTATGAAAACTGCTATTGTTTGCAGGAAGTTTCTGTTAACTTTCAGTTATCCAACCCTAGCTATGGCTAATCACGTCGATCGATATCACCAATTAATGCAAAATGAGGAAGCGCTATTAAATGGTCCGCCACCTAAACCCGGAGCATCAATAAAAAAAGAAAAATCGACACCTGACAGGGGACAAAATCAAGACTGGAGTAAAGTTGACTCCGTCGCGTATGTCATTTTAGTCTAGGCTGTCCACACTGAATTTCCAAAAGCCACAAATATAACTGAAAAGCGTGTTTCTGGCAAAAAGCCAACACGTATAATATCGGTGACCAATTTGGGGATTATTTTAAACAAATCTGATCTATCCTTAGTCACTTTAATCCTTACAAAGTGGCAGTAGAACAATATTGATTATAACCTTAATTCTAATAAAATAAAAGCTCCGAAAATAGCTTTTGATAAGCCTTGTACCATGATGTCCGGTTCAACCGTTGTTGTTCTTTTTTTAAAGCTCCTGAAAGCCACGACAAGGACGTATAATACAAAAATTAAAAATTTGGCGACTATCCCGATTGCTATCATAAGTTATGATTCATAACTAAATATATACTGTGAGGTCCAACAATAAATCAGCCAAGGCTAATTTGTGTGCGCAGTTATATATCATTTCAGCATAAAAAGGGTTGCACAAATTTGCTCTGGCTGATTCATTCTTGGACCTCACAGTATAACATCGGACTGGAAATTCCGTGTTTCATTACGGCACAAACGGATATTCTGATTGGCCAGCCTATTCTTGTCACAACAGCGTTTGAGTGCTTTCTAGAAGGAATTGCATTCACGTTAACCCTGCAAGATGACATCGTTGCCGGTTTTACTGTTCTATTTGCAATGGTGTTGAAATTAATTCCCCAAAAACTTGGAAATGCAGTTATTTTAATGCAGTCGGGTCTAACGCACTTTTGGGAAAGCACTTTATCTCTTGCCGCTGTATCGTCTATTTATATAGGTACTTATATACACCACTTGACGAGTATCTTACCATAATTTATGAACGCTACAAAGCCGCGAGGTAAAACAACTTAGATAAAATAAGCCAAACTAGATAACATAATCAGGTAGAGCGTGGGCGGAAACCGGTTAAATAATCCGTCAAGTTTTAAAATTCTGGCACAACCTAAAAATAGAGAAATATGAAAACGGAGAAACCAAAAAATGAAGAAAATTTTGTCCGGTTTTTCCGTTGTCCTTTTTTTATGGGTGTGGTTCAAAAACGAAGAAAATCTGTAAATGAAGCGTATAATAAGTACGAAAAACTTTTCAGGGGTTTTTGTGGCGATGAGCATGCGACAAATTCTGGCTGATATGAAAGCAAACTTCTTCGCGGCACTGACGGGAATGTTTTTGTATCTTAGCTTAGCAAGAATGTTCCCCGTACTGCAAGATCTCATAGATGAACCGCCGGAAGATATTCATGATGCGACGCCGAGTCAATTTTTTAGGGAAGCTAGACGAAAATCGATCAAAAGGCTACTGTTAGCAAACTTTGGATTTTTATGTGCGTTGGGTATTCTGGCACCACTGGTGAGTTTCAGGCCGAAACATTTATGTTCCACTATTTTAACTCGTAGTCAGCTTTGCGTTATATGCCGATAACTGTATGGGGTAACTAAGTTGTCAAGTACACCACCTACCTGCTTAGGCGCCCCACTTGGTCCCTCCAATGGAGCTAATCACATTATATGTTGAGTTGACAAACTACAGTATACCGTGTGTAACCTAAAATTTAGTACCGTGTCAACCGATTTATAAACTTTTTAGCCGTTTATTGAATGACATCTCTTTTTAGGGCACATAATTATTTATAAAAAAATAACCCTCTGCGTTATCTTGTGGATTTTTTCGGTCAATTTTCCAGGAATCCCTACCTTTATATGTTAAACACTGCGCTCTTATCTTGCAGATGTTTTGTTCGCTCCGTTATCTTCCGGATTTTTATTTCTATGCGAAAGTTGCGAGATAACAGCGTAGGGGGTCTTTAACCTTGTACTTATGCTGAAACCAAAAATTCAGATTTCATACGAAAAAGAAATTGAGGAACAAATTGAAGCCATTATATGCTACTAACGACGCCTTTCCCTGTAGTATTTATTCCGCTAAGCAATGACGTGCCTAATAAAAAAGTGTATATTCATTTTTTGTTTGATTTATGAAAAATTGCAACATGTTGTGACACTTGTACGAGAAATTGAAATTCGGGAGTGTTTATGTTGACTCACAAAAAATAAGATGGAGCAATTAGTAGAGAATTTGAATGAGTACGATGAAATTGAGGTATGTTCTACACTGGGGCACCACAGACCATGATTTATCAGGACTAAGAAAATTATTACAAAAACGTACAAATTTCTTTAAATATGTCAATAAAATAGTCGTCGATTATTCATTCCGTTTTTCTAGATTTTACCTTTTTAGCAAATTACTTTTCTCGAAACAAACGTTCTAGAGACGTTCTAGAAAAAAATTTAGTTAAGGACCGGTCAGTCCCTTTGTTTACAAAAAGTACGTTCGGGAAAAACGCTATAAAATTTATTCTACAACTGGAATTGACTTATTTTTTTTGTTCTTGAAGAACAAGGCTTCTACTTTCAGATGATGTTATTAATATTTGTAAAATATTTTTCTAGTTCTGTATTTTCGCTTTCAATCAGTCAACACTACTAGAGAGCGCCGTCCCTTACTGGGCATCTTGTTAATTGTTTTAAAAAATTGTCCCTTACTTGACGACAAACATTTTTGAGAAAAAGCCCGTCCCTTACTGGGTGAGCTTCGGTCCTTGAAAAACTATCCCTGACCTAGCGAGCGCTTACTTGGAGGCTCCTCTTTATGCAGAAAATCAGTACTAAATGATTTTAAGAACAATTACGTTGCAGAAGCTGTATACGAGTATGCATACAACACTTCGGAGGTTTTGAATAATTTCGTGTCGAAATTTCAAAAAGATACTGCCCTTCTAGAATTAGAGTTGAATAGAGTTGAAGCTTATGTCAATTTCGTTCACTCTGTAATAAAGAAGAATGCAAAGTGCTGTGACGTTTTGCCCGTCGAAAATAACAAGTCAGAAATGCAACCAAAAGCTGAAGCCATATCCGCGCAGTTAAAGGACTTGAGTTTTATTCTTTGGCCAACAAAAACAGGTTTTATGCACAGTTGATCGCATTTGTGAAAATAGGAATCTTAATTGTTTACAGTACTTTTTCGGTTGGGGTGTACTAGGTGTACTGGGTGTACAAAGGTGTACATTAGTGTACATTAGTGTACATTAGTGTATCATAGTGTACAATAGTGTACCTGGGTGTATAATAGTGTACCTGGGTGTATAATAGTGTACCTGGGTGTATTATAGTGTATGTTAGTGTATGTGGGTTTACATGGTGTACATGGAAGTCGGTTATTTTTTAACATTTTTTCTTCTGCCCGGTGTTCGTATTAGTACAAAAGAATTGGGCTGAATTCAACAATAAGAGAGACTAAGCTAATCAACGTCAAGTGTTGTCAATATACAGGGTGTCCAACCTAGACTGTTACATTTTTTCAGCTTTATGTAAGCCTGAACAACAGCAAAAATGTAACAGTCTAGGTTGGAGACCCCGTACGTTATCAAACATAAAAGAATAAAAAGAGTTTAATTGGCCTTCAGAAACAACATGAATTGGTTTGTTTTTGGTCTTTAAATTTAAATGGCGAGGACCTTACTCTTCAATAAAATCTATTTTCTCAAGGTCTCAAGAACCAACCATTGTCTAACATGATTATTTAAGGACCTTTCGGACTCCTTGTGTACTGAAATTAGAGTCCTCATTCTAACTGAGGATGCGTCCACTAAGGACGATACTCGCAACAGCAATTTTTTTCTTTAATTCAAAACTCCTCGGATAGAACAAAGAATCTAACATCGATGGCGATGAACTTCCTCAAAAAACACAATCAAATTCACAAAATATGCCGTTGGAAACGAAAATTCCCGAGTGTGACGATACGGTGATAAAATACCGGAAGATGTTGGATGTGGGCATACCACGCCAAGCGGTTTTAAACAAAATGGCATTAGACGGCGTCGATCAGACTTTGCTATGAATCATTCGAAGAGGAGCTTATTGAAAAACTAGTCTGTACTTTGTACTGTGTGCGCTAGTTTTCCAGGTCGAGAAAGAACACGATTGAGTCCTTTAGAGGGCGCCAAGATTGGCTAAGTGAACAGAACTTGTAATATTTTCACTCGACTTATACACTTGGCGCCCTCTAATGGACTAAATCCCGTTATTTCTGACTTCACAAACTAGATTCCAGATTGACAAAACAGAACGAATTTCTCGAAACTATTAGTTAAGAGTTTCACTCTTCATATTAAATATATATTACATGTATTGGTTAGTAATATACACCCCTCGCGCCGTAATCTTTCGAAAGTATTTTCAAAAATGGTAAAATAAAGTACAAGATAAGTGCTCAGTGGGTGAGCGAATATACTAAAATACATACGATGAAGTATTACAAGAAAAAATGACATTATGAAACTTTACGAAAATATGACGAAATATTGAATGTCGGCAAAATTGTGACTTAGGTTTTTTTTTACTTTCTATTTCTTCCGGGCGAGTTGACGAGATATGAAGTGTATAAATTGTACTTGTGAAAGAAGGCCATTTAGATTCTGTAGGGAAATATGTCATCATATATTCCGACTGGAAATACCAATTTTAATATACACCAGTTGTACAGTTATCTTTC
>SCLG01000033.1:53626-160911 GCA_004367875.1 Oikopleura albicans
TTATTTTTCATTCTGTACAAAAAACACGTATTGCGCAATATGCGCACGTTACGTAATGCCTATTTGCAGTTATCTTTCATCGCCTACGCAATTTCAACCATACGCTTACACAATGTACAGTTATCGTTCATTTTGCTGCCTATTTTCAGTTATCTTTCGTCATTTTCGCGATGGTTTGCGAAAGATAACTGTACAACTGGTGTACATAATTTTAATATATAGTAACGCTAGGGAATATGACATTCAATTCTAATATTCCGCGCGCAATATTACAATTGGTTTTTCCGTCGAAATATATCATGACATATTTCAGCATAATTTGTTTTGGCGTTTGTTTGTGGAAATTCCACATTATATTATATAAATTGTATGTTCCGTTAGAAACATACACTGTATATTTCTCGAATAAACGCTAAAAAGTAAAATTATGAGAAAAAACTCTAATAAATTATGTCTCCTAATTATTATACCTCCATATTATAGGGATAGCTTATCCATTCAATTTCGTGTAGGGTTATTTTTGGTTCACTGTATCAACTTCTACCAGATAGAGAACTTTTTTTTATTTAAAGACCTTCTAAAATGACCTGAGCCACCCTATTATCCATCATCAACATTAATCAGTCTCGTATGTTTATTTATTGGTTCTTAGTAAGTATTCCGAAAAATCGGGTGACCTGATCACCAGTTTATCGACTGTTGTCCATATAAAATAGCACATATTTATAATCATCGAGAGGTGATTACAAATTAATTTTTCTTAACAAAAAAGTTTATTGATTAAACGTTAAATAGAGAAGATGCGAAATTATACGTTTGTATGTTTTAACATAAGTTATGTAACTTAACCCTTTTAATAATTATTATTACTAAATAATTATTTTAGTCTTTTTGTAACGATTTCCACGCGGTGATATATAGCCACTAAAATATATGCACAGGGTGCGCCGTTAACCGGCACCAAAAATTTTTTGAAAAACTGCCGGTTAACGGCAAATAGTCCGGTTAGACATGCGTAGGCGGAATCACGGAACAATTCGACCTTACAATTAGCGAAAAATACGGATTTCAAACTTTTTGGGCCTTCTACATTGTAAAATAATCCTGTCTTACATAATAATAATCTTTCGCAAGTTGCTCATTAATATAAACGCCTGAAAAAACGTGATTTGGGTACATGTGTGGGCGTTTTTGCTGGTAAATTTTCGACCAAAAAACTGCCGGTTAACGGACAATAGCGTAGACGCTGCCGGTTAACGGCGCACCCTGTGTATAGCTGTTAATAAGATACATAATGTATTTCCTTCTCCCAAATCGTTACGCCCCAAATCCTTACGATTTTTTGAACCACAAATTATTACGATTCAAGTCATGATCCCAAATCGTTACGATTTAATGAACCACAAATCGTAACGATTTGGGAGCAGGGACTGTTCATGTGCTTAACACATTGTGTTATATCTTGTTGATGGATTGGGACACCGCGTATATGTTTTCAAAAAAAAAGACTAACAATAAAAGTGAGAATCATTTCTTACAAAATCTCCCCAATACAACTGGAGTACTACTCCAAACATGAGCGTTATTCGGCACTTGCCGTTCCATTTCGTGTGTTGAGCATAGTCAGGATTTAATATACTATTTTAATAATTAATTTAAAAATCCTTATCTGATTACTTTGCGGAAACAAAACTCACAGAAATTTTTTTCGAGAATTTGAAGTGGGCAGGTGACCGGCCGCAGGTCGCTCAAGAGTTTACCAATTACCTATACGGTATAGGCTATACCTCTTTTAAAAAAGCATTGTTGACAATTTCTCTTTCTAATATTTTGATAAAAAGGAAATATTTTATTAACTCTCCCCTTTCATGCTTTGAGAATGCTTTACTCTACAGAGCGTATTGCATAAATTTCCGCTGTCGTAAGCACCTATATTTTACCTTATTTTCTAGATGGTTGTCTCCGGACTTTCTCATTTTCCAGTATATAAGCAAATTGAAAGATTCCGCGACTCGTCATTTCATGATTCACAATTATTTTTTCTTTATTTTTTTGTCTTTTTTTATCTGATTTGTGTTTATTTTGTTTCTTGATACCGTTTGTGACTCATTACATTATTTAAATCCTCTCGTCTTCTCTGTCGGTTTGAAATCCGTTTACTTTTTCATTTCCTGAGTTGATTTCTGCCCGTTCGATATGACACGTTATTAATATGCTTTTTCCAAAATTGTCCCGGGAGGAGGAACTAAAATTGACTCTGGAGGCCTTTGCACTATGAGAACAAGGAGTTAAAACCTATGCCCTCACTACGGCTAGGAAATTTATTGAAGAAAATGGTTTGGAATGTGAGGATTATTACCCTCTATAAATAAGTACCATAATAGGAAGTAGTGTATGTCGGCTAGTTGGCTCAGTGGTAGAGCACTAAACAACGTTGTGAAGTGACGCGGGTTCGATCCCCGTACTAGTCATTCCATTTTCTCTCTGACTGGCATACACAAAACCTAACAGGAATACATGAGAGACTATGACCCTGTCGTAAGCGAGAGGATTGTTTACTGTATTGAAAATCTGGAGACGGAAGGTCCAACACGAAAGTACAACAATATAAAGCTGACCAGCCAGGCTTGTCGAAGTTGGGATTTTGAAGCAGTATTTTTTTTCGGATGAATTTTTGATTGCGCAAGATCAGTTTTGTCTTTTTTTATCTGATTTGTAATCGAATAAAAGGAAATACATATTTATATCATACCAAATATCTCCAATAACTCAAATTATATCAAATGATATCAAGAAACACAATAAACACAAGTCAGATAAAAAAAAGACAAGAAAATAAAGGAAAAATAATTGTGAATCAATTGAAATGACGAGTCGCGGAATCTTTCAATTTGGTTAAATACTGGAAAATGAGAAAGTCGGGAGACAACTATCTAGAAAATAAGGTAAAATATAGGTGCTTTCGACAGCGGAAATTTATGCAATACGCTCTGTAGAAAAGTTCGCATTCCTTCCCTACGCTTCATTATTCTTGATGTAAATTTCTCGCAAAAAATGATTATATTTTTGTTTTAGTCTGAATCCCCTTTTAAAAAGCTGTAATCAAATTTTATTAACATCTCACACAAAAAAGTAGACTAAGTAAAGTTTCAGTTTTTGTTTGTTGTGTTTATCAATGGAGATGATAACATAAAAGCTGAGAAAACGTGCGTGGAATTTGAAACAGTTGGTGGAACTGGTGTTCTTGGGTCAATCACAGCCGAATTTAAAGCCAACAACGCCAAAGAGTCACAAAGGAGCAGGATATAAGAAAAGAAATTTTTTATCATAAGTTATATATCGTAGTGATTTTCAAACGCGAAAAAAATGAACAATGTTACCACTTTTTGGTAACGTTGCTTGACAGCGCGTCTGAGGCCGATGTGTCCTGTCATGGGTCTTATTGAGCGCGCTCGGTCAATCACCGAAAGGCAAATCATCCTAAGGCAATTTCCTTCTTTTAAAATATTTTTATATTACAGTCCTCCCCCTCTTAAGTGCCGAACTTAAAGAGAAATGTGCATTTCCGCTAAAAAAAAAACTAACCCTTACACCATTGTCCAAACCAGGGTTGTCAAATTTGCGTTGGGGCGTAGGGGTGTTGGCTTGGGGCCCCCAACCCAACGCCAACGCAAATTTTACTTTTGCCCCTAGCCCAACCCTACGAATAATCCGATCGCCCCTACGCCCTAAGAGCGTTGGGTTGGGGTGTAGGGGCGTTTTCGTATGAATCATTTTATTCCATCATCGGTCCAATATAACTTTTTTCGCTATTGGATAGTGGGTTATCGTATTTTGAGATGTTTTATTTCTACAGTATATGACGTATATAAGATATCCATGCTAAAAGTCTTGATTCCAATTATGATGGCAGTGATTATTATTATGGCAGTGAGCCAACGGGTAGCCCAACGAGTAGCCCAACAGAAGAAAGGCACTCGGTATAAATCGTCAATAAAACTAGCAACATCTATAAATAAATGAGTAGTAAAATAAATGCTGAATTAAACAAACCAAGTGTTTCTTAATACCGCTTACATGTATTTTATCAAGACAGTGAAATTAATTTTACCCGCAATTTATCCTATTTGAAAGTACAACTAAAACATACACACCAGGACAGCTAGATGCTGGCGAAAAGTGGTCATTTTGTTACCCAATTGGCACGTTGAACTCATTCTCAGTTAAAGTCTTGGATTTGAATTCTTCGAATTTCACTTATACACCTGTACGGTACAGGCTGTACTTATTCATGAAACATACTGTATATTACATACAGTAGGGCCCATACAGACTATATTTGCTGATTCAAAAATCCTTTAAAAAGCTGGGACAAAAGATTGGGTTGGATATGTTTTTTTATCTCGAAGAGGCGTTTACTAATACATATTTGTTGAAATCACGTTTTTTTGGTTTTATGTCGTGTAATTCGTTATTGTACATTGTAATTTTATCGAAACATGTATGAGGAGCGATTTTAAGACCACAACCAGAACACTCTTACGGGTTAAAATTAGTTAGTAACTTCTTTATGAGGATGCTTGACAACTGCTCTTGGCGGGATATATTATGGTACATTTTAATCGCTCCTCATAAATCTTTGAAAGATAACATAAACATTTTTCTGACTGTAGTATCATATGACTACGTGTAATGATTTATTAGTAGAAATCTAGCTACACAATCGCAACAAATACTTCGAATGCAATTTCTATGAAAAATCATCTTGGTTATTACGACGACCTTGGTTATAAAGATAGAAGATTAAAATGTCTTGACTGTTGGATGCTGGATGGAAAAAAGCCGCATGCCGAAACTGTTTATTCACTCGCAATTGGAAAGGATCAAGGAGTTCTCGAAAGTGCGCATGTTAACTCCCAGGGGGCACCAATATAAAAGAACCTCCAGGGGGCATAATCATACAATATTTTGCGCAGGAGCAAAAACGTGCCATTTTACTTTGAATTCGATGAAATGGCAAGATCTGGCTATTCAAAAGAAACAATTTCCCAATGATTTCACGAAAAACGATGATAACCAGGGCTAGGCACGAATGGCTTATGGCATATGGCTTGGCGTGCCTTTTTTGACAGCGAAAAAACCAAGCCGATGAAAATGCCTTTGCCGAGCCTTGGTTATAACGGTTGAACATTGACAAACCCGTTGGTCCAAAACTTGGTTGTCATATGTAATGTTTATACGATGCCAGAGTAACCTCGGAGGAAAAAAAAACGTATAGCTAAGATTGTTAGTTTGAAAAATCTACATACGAGTTTCTAAACATAATTGTTACAGCCTGAGCTACTCACATGAAATCGTGGCCTATTTTCTGACTAAAAAGATAAGATTTTCGTAGAACTTCTACGTGAAAAATAGATAAATTTCAAACTCACATACCGGTATATGATGCCGCATGACAATACATTGAACCGTAGGATATATTGACCCGTAGATCACAAACTTGAAACTAAATATTCAATTTAAAAGCTAGATTCTGGCGCTAGAGAGCATTTTCTAATATGTTAAGCTTTCGGTCGCAATGCATGCTCTCAAGTAGCTAAAGGTGTACCCTATTCCACATGCTTTCACTTTCAAACTCGTATCATATACTTTCGGAAAAATCGAAATAAAGTACACGCCAAAATGATTTAGCGTATAACTTGACTTATTTTACTAAAATGTTAGTTTGAACAGCCTTGAATAGATTGTCTTGTTCTAGACAAAACTGTTGATCCAGGCTATTTTCAATATTTAACTCTCGATTTCAAGGCATTACCTGAAAGAAAAAATCTCATTGTTGGAAGCAAACGCAATTATTATTTATATGCCGATGAGAAATGGAAAATGTGTTATCCACAAGGGGAACTCCTAACTATAACAGTTTTGGGTATAAAATGTTGATAAAAATGGTTATACTAGTTTTATGACGCTGAATAACTTTATTTACACCCATTTACAGTTAAACAAAGTTCGTATAATGACGGCTGGACTGGTTATTTGTCAATTGAGACTGACTTAGAGGACATGGGTTTACGATGTATTCATAACTGCTATTGTCGGAGTGGTACTAGTTCTACTACCAATTGTCCAACTTCATCAAGCCTTCTTTTTGGAATAACCTCATACGGCAGGAACTGGTACTAAATAACTTACAAGTTTATGCCAAAAAACCTCTGAGTAAAACATGGCCGGCGAAGACAAACGGCCCACTTTTTTATATTAAATATGTCATAAGCTCTAGATTTAGGGGGCAAAAAACCGATTCTTTTTAGCATTTTGGTTTCTTTTGTTATATTACAGGCTATAATATACAGCGCATAACTGAGTTTTATTTTTAACAAGCACTCCAGATTATATAAAGTTGATTTTGTACCACATTTTTGTCTTCATACGAGCTACATCAAAGGAAGCCCCACAACAGCTTGTCTTGGCGGCAATGAATGTATTATTGCAGTTTTCAACAACTGTACTTAACGACTAATAGTGCACTAGCCTATCCTGAATAAATTCATAATTTATATTGGCAGTTAGCTTGTTTGTTATCTCTCTCCAAAATGTAAACACAGTAAATTATTTTTGAGAATGTTTGGAAAGTGCTCTTGGCGGGGTATATTATCGTTCCAGTATCATTAAAAATATCCCGCCAAGAGCACTTTTCAAACATCGTCAAAAAGAACTTAATGACAAATTTTAACCCGTAAGAGTGATTTTGGAATAGAGGCCTTAAAATGATACGTTTACCTTATCACGGGCTGCTCTGTGTTATACACCGGGTGCGCAGTTATCGGGTTGGTTTCGCGACAAAAAACCTTAATCGGGCGCCAGATAACTGCTCATGGCGGAAGCGGAATGAGGTACAAATATGCAAAAAAAAAAGCGCTCGATAACAGCACGAGCGGAAAATTTGGTCATATATATCCAAAAATATGGAAACAACGGCCCGATAACAGCAAAGAGTGCCCGATAACAGCACATACCCGCCCGACAACTGCGCACTCGGTGTATAACACAGCACTGTATGATAGGAGTGAAAAATGTATAACGCCCCAAAATGCACTTTTTGAAATCTTTGGTTGCATGCCAGTCAAACAAGAACGATTGGATTCAATCATTTATTGACAACCACAGTCCACATAATATATAGGTTTACTGGGATTTTTCAAATATATATGATTTGTGTATATGATGTATATGACTTTTACATATGATCAGATTGAAGAATTAAGCATATAAAGTGATCGAACCGTGTTCTGCCGGTCCCTGACTATGCCGGGGTGGAACATCATATTGCCGCTGAATTTCCAAAACACGCGTTCGCCGTTTATAAAAGTAAACAGCGGCTGCAACTAGTCCAATGAAAATCAACACTGCTACGACAATAACTGCAATTTTCCAGCGGGCAAAAGTCGGATGCCCCTCATACACGCAAATCTCATTGTAGAGACCGGTGGTATTGTCCACTTGGTAAAATTGGTCGTATTTATCAAATCGACATTGGGCCACATTCGTATGGCCACATGTGTATGTTGAAAGGCAAGGAGTAATTTCGCATAAATCGACGCAATAACCATCTTTGATATTCTCCCAGAGATCGTTTTGTCTAAAATGTTAGCTTTTATGACAAAACAAAATTAGAGCTATTATTAAGGAACATAAAATAGGTAGCATTAGAGAACCGTTTACCATTAACTTTCACATTTTCAGAAGATTTACCGGAACCCTTTTATAATAACTTTATCGGGAACCTTTAGAAGAATATTTTAGAATACAGGATGAGGTAATATAGCCGTTTTTGGTTCGCGAGTGCGCTGAGCGAATATACAAAAAACGGCTAAGCATCTATACATGTATTACCTCACCCTGTAAAACGTTATCAAAAGTTAAAACCAAAAGTTATAAATGCTAATTTATCCCGAAAATTTTTACAAGAAACTTTTACCCCAATTTTGTACAAGAATTTTTACCACAAAAGTTGTGCAGAAAAGTATGAGTATTTTGAGCCTTATTTAGTTAATTTAGAGCTTAACTTTATGTCAACGTACCCTTCAAAGAAATAAAATTCGTTACTGGCACATTCCTTTGCTCGGCAGGCATTCGTGAAAAGATTTTCGACAGAGTACGTTACGTCATAATCTTTAGCCTGAATCGTCCCTGTGTTGAATGTCATATTTGAAAATAATGAATCTTCATTTTCCGACAATACCTCAACAATCTCATCTTCACGCTCCACAATAGTTTGTTGTACCAATTTGGCTGGATCAGCTAGAAGTTCGTCAACGGTCATATTTGTCATTTCTTATAAAAGGATTTTTTATTTTACGTACTTAATGTGTCAACGTAATGATTAATAATTGAGTAAATGACTAGCTTGAAACTATAATCGCTTCTTGGATAACAATGTTAAGGACGGGTCTATAGAGTTATTTTTAAATAAAAGTCGAAAACTTGAAAACTAGATTTTAGTAAAACATTTTTCCGAAAAAACGAAATCAATCGCGTGAAAACTCTGAAAGCCTATAGTTTGAAATATCTATTTTCTTCAATTTCACGACCACGTGGTGGCGCTACGTGGGTGGTTATGGTGTCGAACATTTTCTCATGCAATACTTCCAACATTTCTACATCCGCTCGTAACACAAATTAACAAAATAATTAGAGTGAAGTAGCTTTTATGAGCGTTGTCCCGAGAAGTAAATTTTTTTAAACTACATACTGTAACAAAAATGTTTTTGGACAACATTATGGGAGGTTTTTTTAATTTTGATGATTTGGTTACGTTTAATAGAAAAAGTTTTCAGAGAATGTAAAAATATAACGTGTATAATTTTCCGAAAAAACTTGAATTGTTTTAATTTTGGTTTGTCAGAGAATAAGTTGGCCGTATAATTTATCTCACAACAGATTTTAACAACGGACAAACGTGTCTATCGTCCCGCAGACCTAACAAGTCCGATAATTGCTAATTATAAACCCTGGCTAAGCTGCCGTTATCAATGGCTTCGACAGCTTTCATGGCATTGAATATGGTCTCAAATTCAATGATTGTGTCTGAATCCTCTTGGTCATCAGTATTATCAGTCTGGCGCTTCTTTCGCCCCTGAATAATTATTTGTTGCTGTACAATTGCGTTTAACTGGACATTTTGGAATCCGGGCAAATTTGCACTCATCACGACGTTCATCGACAATTGGAAAGGTAGCCACAATGCTTGTGCAGCTGCAGAATCGATATTAGTGTAGGCTAAAGTAGGGTGTCTACCATTAACACCCTAGCTAGGCCTAGTACTCGCAAATCTGACCCCTAAGTAGACCCGATTAATATATAAAACAAATTCTGACACGTTTTTCATAATTTTTGAGTGTACACCCTAGCTGGCAGGTACGGTGTCATAACAATGACTTGCACTTGGACAACAACATTTATCGCAACTTGTGGTGGTCCAACATTTATTAGGGTTGTTGTATTAAGCGGTGGTGTAGTCGTTGGAACCGGTGTGGTAGTTGTTGTTGTTACTGTAGTAGTTGTTGTGGTATTGGTTGTTTCTGGCTGAACGGGCGGATCCGTAGGTATAACAACTGGAATAGTAGTTGTCGTTGTTATGACAGCTGGCGGATCAGTTGTAACGACCGGTGCATCAGTTGGTGGGACAGTTGGAGGATCGGTTGGTGGATCAGTTGTTTCCGGCTGTGGCAAGTCATCACATGTCGGATTATGACCTTCTGTGACATCTGTTGTAAACTCCTCAGTCACTTTTGTTTAGTTTATATCTATTTGAATAAAAATTTTGAAATAAACCTTCAATTATTTTTTGTTGGCTAGAAAATAATTCTCGGGGCTGAAAAGTTCACGGTTTATATTCAGCAACCAAAATATGTTTTCTTATTTTAGTCTATTTACCAGTTCAATCCACGCGTTGTCGTTATCCATTGACAGTTATATAATTTTTCGCGGTTTGGACACCACGTGGATTAAGCTGGAATAGAAATTAAAATAAGATAAATCAACCATACCGGTTAGACTCTATTCTATAGAGGGATATTAACTCTTGCCTAATAATATAATATTTTGAGCGGTCATAATTCCTTGGAATTGGGACCCGATAACGAATCGTTGAATTTCGTTCGCTGGATTAATTAACATCTCAGGCTTTTTAGTCACCTGGCCGGAACAGAATGGATCGAGGTAAGGATCACCATCAATTAACATTTCAAAATCAACTTGAACCACATTTAACTCGCTAAATACTTTCATACTCGTCAGTCGGAAAGCCATTTCACCGAGAATCACTTCCGACAAAGATTGTCGGAGCGTAGTTTCAACAAGATTGAAAAAGTCCAAGGACGCATCAGTTGACTGGCGTCTTCGACGAACATTTTCAATTGAAGTGAGATTGCTGAATGGTTTTGTTTAATGTGTACCATTAAATTTAGTCACAAAGTACCATCTAACATATCTAAGGTCGACTAATATTTTGTTTTTGAAAATGTCAATTCTTAAATTCATTCTACAGGGGGTCGTCAACAACAGCCCTAAAGTGAGGGTCGCTTTCAAAATACCGCGTCTCGTAAATAAAAGGCGCATCGCAAGTGACGGATTTTAACGAAGTGATAGGACACTTATTTGGCGATGCCTTGTACTTAATAAATAAGCAATCAAGCATTTTACTGATATGTTACAGACGGAACTTAATACGATGGGTCAGTCTTTTATATTGAAGATTTTCCTAACTTACTTTAATTGACCGGCAAATTCGTATGAGAACGAGAAGCGGACGAATACTTGAATACTCGTGAGAATTTCGGGCTGCCCAACGGTAACCAACGGACGTTCTAAATAACAGTAAATGAATCGGCAATCGTGTTTCTGTTAACAGACAGGGATTTTTTACATGCTATATATATGATGTTAGTTGTAAAATCAATTTTTATTTGGGTAAACACATAATTCTTCATAACTATCATGTTTAATGCGTTAAATGGGTAGTTTCAAATACACTGTGGAAAGTTAAAAACGTGAATCCTACTTAGCATCAAAAACTTAATGGTCGACGAAAGTAATATTAAACATATTTTTAATACCATGCAATTCTGAGCACCGAAATGTAAAACTTAATATTTATCAACATTTTATAATTCTTAAATTGATCGACTAATCTTATTATAATTCCGTTTTTAATAACCGTTACATTTGTTCGACTTTTTCTACCAAAATACCGACAGTTTAAGTCTCAAAAAGTCAAATATTTAGCTTTTGTGTATCCCAGTTGAAAAGTTAATATAGCCATACCGATTATATACGATGGCATTGATTCGTATGATATGGATTTTGTACTAAAATGACTACTAGATTGATCTAAAGTATTTGGAGTATTTGATGATTTTCTAGTTGACGAAGTCGACGAGGTCGGTAGGGTTGTCCAAGTTTCTGAGCTACGGCTAGTTGTTGCGGCCGCATTCTGTGATACCGTAAATGTATCAGACGTAGTAGTACTAGCGGTTTCATTTCCTGACTCTAATATCTTACCCGCCGGACCCGTTGTAGTATCCGTAGGGAATGTTGGTGCGGTTGTTGATACGGTTACGAGTTTAGTGGTTGTGGCTAAAAGTGTATCTGTGCTAGGCTTTTCTGTTGTTGAAATGACGTTGTGTGATGTTGTCTGCGTGTCGGAAGCGGACGTTGTCGATACTGGTAATGTACTTGTTACATTGTCAATTTGAGCGGTTGTTGATTTATTACTTGTCTCACTAGGTGTCGTTAAAATCTGTGGCGCTGTAGTAGACCTTACAGCAGTTGTACTTTCAGCATCAGTTGTTAGTTTTTGAGTTGACGATACGCCTGTAGTTGTCACAATAGAAGTTGGATCTGGTAATGACGTACTGGTTACAGGTAGTGACGTTATGTCCTCAGTTGTTTGAATTTCTACTGTTGAACTTTCAGTGGACAATGAACTTGTTGAAACAATCACAGTTGTTGAACTTATGGCGGTTGACAGCAGTGGACTTCCTGTTGTCTTAACATGATTTGTTGTTTGCTTTGTGGTTGCAGTAGTTGAAGTGGAAATTGTGTTGGTAGGTGATGTGGATATTACATTGGTAGAAGTAGGTGCAGTGGTGGGGTTAATGGTCAGTGGGGTTGTCGATAAAGTTGTAAGTACGTTGGGTGTCGTGGTAGTTACAAATTTAAATGTTGTTGTTAAACTAGTGGTTGGTCCAGTGGTAGTGTTAGCGTTAAGCGTAGTGCTTGAAATAGAGTTAGGGATAGGTGAACTGCTTAATGTCTTAGATGTATTTGTTGTGGTGGGTGACGTGGTAGGTGTAGAGACAGTGGTAGGTGTAGTGGTAATTGTAGAGGTAGGTGTAGTCGGTTTAGGTGTAGTTGTAGGTCTAGGTGTTGTTGTAAATTTAGGCGTAGGTTTAGGTGTTGTGGTAGGTGAAGTGGCAGGGGTAGTGGTCCTTGTCGTTTTAGTTGTAATAGTAGGTTTAGGTGTAGTTATAGGCTTAGGTGTAGTTGTAGGTTTAGGTGTTGTTGTAGGTTTAGGTGTAGTTGTAGGTTTAGATGTTGTGGTAGGTGAACTGGCAGGGGTAGTGGTCGTTGTCGGTTTAGTTGTAATAGTAGGTTTAGGTGTAGTTATAGGCTTGGGTGTTGTTGTAGGTTCAGGTGTAGTTGTAGGTTTAGGTGTTGTTGTAGGTTCAGCTGTAGTTGTAGGTTTAGGTGTAGTTGTAGGTTTAGGTGTTGTGGTAGGGGAAGTGGTAGGTGTAGTGGTAGATGTTGTGGTAGGTGTTAAGATAGGGGTATTACTGGTAATTATTGGGGCGGAGAAATTCGAAACACTACTAGAAAAGGTAATGGAAATAGTGGTATTTGTTTGTGAAGGGTTTATGGTTGGCAAACTAGTTGAGCTTGACCCGATAGTGGTTAAAGAGATATGTGTCGTGTCTTGTGCCATGGGGGTTGTTTCAAAAGTTTTCAAGGTGCTTGAAGGCCTAGTATCAACTACGCTTATTGTTTCCGAAATAGCGCTAGTTGTATTTATTAGTTCAGGCTTAGTCGTAAATGTAGTAATAGTGTGCGTCACGTTTGGTGTAGTTTTAGTGTCTGTAAGTGTTGTACGTGGAGCATTAGTTGTTTTGAAATTAGTTGTCGTTGATAATGTAGTTACCATGAGCGTAGTAGCCCCGATTGTAGTACTAGCTTTCGATGTATTATTAGACAACGTAGTGGGTACATTAGTGGTAGTCGTTTTCAAAGTGGGTACAGTGGTTAGGGTTTTAGAAGTTGTAGTGCTACGGGCAGTGCTTGGTGAAGTCCTAGTTGAAAAACTAGTTGTACTGCTATTTGTGGTTGTGGTCGTGAATGTTGATAACGATAAAACGGTTGTGCTACTAACTGATGCAGTTGTTGTGTCATTTTTATTCGAAATTGTTGAAATTGGTTCGGGTATCACCGTTGTTGATTTCTTAGTGGTCGATTCTGTTGTAGTTTTTGTAGAACTAGAAGCTGTTGTAGGAGCTGCTGTGCTCTTAGTTGTTGTAATTGTTGTTTTATTTTCCGGTGTGTTCACTGATGTACTAGTTATTGTATTGGTTGTTGTACTGGTTGCGGGAGTACGTGTTGTTTGATTACTTGTTGTAGTTGTTGTTGAACTTGCTGTTTTAATTGTCGTTGCAGTTGTTGTTGTAGTATTTATTTTAATAGTTGTTGTAGTTTTTGTCATACTTGTTGTTGTACTAGTAGTTTTATTAGTTGTTGTACTCCTCGTTGCTTGCGATGTTGTATTTGCTGTTGTACTAACTGATGAGGTTGGGCGCATAGTTGTTGTACTGTTGGTCATTTCAAACACTTCTGAATGTGTTGATGTACTTGTAGTACTGGCAGGTTTAGTAGTTGTCGACGTACTGGTTGAAATAGTTGTCGACGTGCTGGTTGAAGTAGTTGTCGACGTACTGGTTGAAGGACGTATTGTTGTACTCGTTGAATTTTTGTTTGAAATACTTGTTGTTGTAGTGCTCTTTAAACCATTAGTTGTGGTTTGCGCTGAACTTGTACTCGTTGATGAATTTGTATTCGACGTTGGCTTTGTGGTATTATTTGATGTTGTTGAACTTGCTGTTGTACTTATTGTTTCATTTGTTGTAGTTGTTATACTTGTAGTTGTAATTATCGGCTTAGTTGTTGTGCTTCCTTGCGTAGTTGTTGTGTGCGCTGAACTTGTACTCGTTGATGAAGTTGTATTCGACGTTGGCTTAGTAGTATTATTTGATGTTGTTGAAATTGCTGTAGTGCTTATTATTTCATTTGTTGTAGTTGTCATAATTGTAGGTGTAATTATTGGCTTAGTTGTTGTGCTTCCTTGTGTAGTTGTTGTTTTGGTGAGTTTACTTGTTGGAGACATTGTAGTGGATGTTTCTTTGCTTGTAGTCGTGTTGCTCGTCGACGTAGATGCATTGACTGTTGAGACGAGTGTTGTAGTTGTAGTTTTGGTAGTACTTGTTGTAGTTACTACATACAAATTAGTAATTGTATCTAGCTTTATTTTACATGCTAGAAGTTGCGCTCCCTTTTATCAGACCATGTCTTTTTTAATTTCAAGCAGCTATGTTGAAAGATAGTTGCAATTTGGATATATTTAACTTTAAACGAGACAATTATGGACTAATTTTATTTCAGGATTTCTTAAATATAGCCACAAGAGAGCGCAACAGAGATCTGTCTTTCACAGTATACAAAATTTAACAACTTCGAACCGGTTATGTTAACACCTTAGAGTTTTGTTTACAAATTGTATAACATTATGTTACCATATTTATGAATAAATGTTACCCATTTAGATGATTTGTTGGTCTGAAATAATTTTTTTAATGGAAAATTTGTTTTTTTCCTGAAAACGATCCATTTTTCCGACGTGGACCCCGACCCCTCATTCACTTCATGTAAAAGCATTTTTTCTCAATCCGTAGTCATTTTTGAGTATTTCTAGTGTTAACATATATTGTAACAGGTCGTCCTCTAATAATCTGTGACCAGCACAATTATTCATTCAAATTATTTCACATTCTACTGATTCGAGGGTTATTAGTTTTTTTTTCTTTTTCGGTCAATTTTTTATTTGATTACTTATTTATTTATTAATTAAAGTTATGTATTAATTAAATAAGAATTAAGATTAATTAATTTAGTCAAAATAGATTAAGAGCTTAAAGACTATAAACAATCATATATATTCAAACATTACTCTGTAAAACTTATTTTCCAACCAACTTCACTTTTTTGGAAATCTTTTTCAGGTTATTTAAAAATTAATTTTTTTTTCGATTATCTTTACTTTTATTTTTTCCTCAGATTATTTTCAATTTCAAAGTACGCTATCATAATGATAGCACAATTTGCTCGATTTATTGATATCAAAGTCATTAGATGTACTTGAAAATGAATTTAACCAAACAGTTGGTTAGTATATAATTAGTCACCAAGTAGCTAGCCCAAACCACGGCTGAAGAAAGGTACTTAACTGGTTTAAGTACCAATGCCTGGCCAAGGTCGTGCGCAATATGTGTTTGTTCGTTCTTTTGTGATGTCCGTCCAAAATTTAAATTTGTTACTCCAGATAAAAAATGAGATAAGCTACACATGCATCTAATATGAAAAAACGAATCATAAACAAAATCTACTATCACCCAACAAATGTGTACAAACTTGTTGTTGAAACTGTTGATGTTGGATTTGTTGGTGCAGGTTGTGTGGTGATGGCTGCTGTAGTTGAAGATTCTGTTGTGGTGGTTGTTGTTCGTGTTGTGGTACTTGTTGTTGTCGCTAAAATTAATCATAAAGATAAATAAGGAAAAAATATTTGAGCAAGTTTGCAATTGAGTTTAAAAAATATTCGATCGAAACACGAATTCTCATTAAAAATTACTATTAGGTACGGATTAAAGTAACTCAATTGCAAATTACATGTAATGTGTAAATTTTCTCAAACAATTGGCAAAATCAATCATGAAACTGATTTTAATCATCAAATAGAATTGTCAATTATGAATTGAGTTATAGCAAAAATACTTGATATTTTTTTTTTATTTTTAAATTCAATTTACCTGGTTCACAGCCACATTCCGCAGTACAGAAGTCGGCTGGATGAGCCTCACAAGTATAAATTCCATTTTCACAAGAGCAGGTTTCCTCGCAGTCTGCATATTTGAATCCATTTGAAAAGGACGCGCCATTTGAAATAACGCATCCACATTCTGACTCTTCTACACAAACGCCATCTTGCAGCACAAATCCGTCGTCACAGACGCACATAGACATATAACGTGGATTTTCGGGACATTGTTCTTCTAGATTTTGATTTCGATTTGCGCATGTTTTTGTGGTGCGGCAGGAATCGACACAGCCATTGTATGAGCTATTTGGTCCACACGTGAACAACTCTTCGCAGCCCGTTGACGAGGCCCAGTTACATAGATCAGACGTCGTATTTAATGATCCTGCGCCGGAGATAAAAAAGGATTGTAAAAATTGTCACGGTAAAGTTACATGTATATTAACAGTTTTACGATATCTACACAAGGCTGCCCACAAACTTTGTGTGTCGAAAAGATATACAAACTATACCAGTATGGTACTGTCTTAGGTATCAAAAACGTTTTTTCTTTCGATCTTCAAAAATTCTAGAACTTACTACAGACATGTCCGGAATTTCATTTTTCCACATTTTCTGAGTAACTTTTTGAGCTCTGCAATAAGTATAATAGTAAAATCGCAGAAAACAATTTTCAACCTACGCAAAAATTTCAAAATTTCTTCTCCCAAAAAATGCACAAAAAGTTCGTTCTATTTTGCCTTACAGTTTCTACGGCAGAAAAAAAAATCAGATTTCGTCTTTATTTAATCTCTGTTCCTGATAATTCACGAAGGCATGTTTGAGCGTATTGATTCATGATACCACATTTTATACTAGAATCAAGACAATAATCAAAAACGCAATTATCATAAAATATTTGAGAATCAAATGATGTCGATGAGCAATCGCCGAAAACACCCGATTCGTCAATTAATAACCCACAGTCCTCCAAGACGGTTTGGTCGGTACATTCGGCAAAATTATCAGGTCCTGGAACGCAATTTGGTGCGCTGCCACCGGTTTGCCATGACTGTCCAAATTGCGAAATATTTAACTCTAGATTTCCACCTGCATCAATGTACTCATCTTCGATATCTAGATTGTAATTTCCGCAGAGTCCTTCTAGATTCTCCTGGTAGCATTCTGGTACAAATACGTCGAGAGCCCAATTATAGGCGACATACTCGATTTTGAGACCAAAGTATGTTCGAAGAGTTACTCGATCGCCAAAATTGAGCAAAGTGAAATCATCGTTGCGAATTTCATTTATGTTTGCTGAAAACGCAGTTGACGCGTTCACCATTTCGGTTATTTCACTTGAAATACGCGTAGGCATTCCTTCGCCCTTTTTTTGGTTGTCCAAACTTATTTTCAAATTGACAAAAAAGTGGCCAAATTTTGAAAAGATTTGGGACGTTATTCCGATTTGTTATTTTTTTTAAATGTATCGGCTGAAATTGAAACTACCGAACATACGTTAGTTTTGGGTTTTGAATGGAATCTGGGGAAACAAATCGATCGTCGATATTTTAAATTTCATGGACAACTCTCCATCTTAATGGCGATTTTTAAAATATTTTTTATGACGATTTTCCGGTATGAGTTCGGACAGCCTACCTGTGGTGGATCGGCAACGTGCAAATAAATACTCCAACTTGTAGAATTTTCAAAAATTGAATCAAAATTAACCCATACATGCTCGGTCATCGACACTTCGCTATTCCAGGCCTGACGATGCTCGACCTCGACAGTGAAATGTGGTAGACCCTCAAAAGTAACATTTTGGGTTACTCCGGTTAGGAGATAGCGACATGTACCCATGAAGTCAAATCGGGCACCATCGAAAGTGATATAATGGGGATCGCCAGCAGCTTGACACCACCCAGGCGAATTATTAAAATCACAGAAGGAATCTAAATCATACTGTTCAGAAAAATTTAACAAGTAATCTCAGAGAGAAAAAGTCCAAAAACTGTTTTTGCCATTGTATTCAGAATCAAAAACTGGATTGTAGTAGCCTTATCTACTTTTTGCCAAGTTTCACGGGCCACGTGATAAATGACGCGTAAGGTGTTGTAATAAGCCTTAGGTTGTCATTTTTTGATTTTAAATCAAAAAGTGACAACCTATAATAGAGTACAATGGCGGTGCTAATTCTTCTAAGGTTAATTTGTGGCCAATAACCTGTTGTAGTAGTGGTAGGTGAACGCGTCGTTGTGACTATTTCTGTTGTTTCTTCAGCGGTGGTTGTTGTTGAAACTAGCGTTGTTGTGGTCGTTTTTAACTGCGATGTTGTTGTGGATGATACAGTCGTAGTCGTACCTTTAAAATATGTCAGTTGTATACTTCATATTAGCCTAAAGAAATCAGCATATGACATTTATATCTAAGTAAGCTAAAAGTTGCACAAATGACAACAGTAAAAAAACATAAGGGCGCCAAGTAAGGGAGGTTTCGAAAAGACGAAACTTTACTTGGCGCTCTCCATGTATACATGTTTACTGGTAAAACTTACATCCACATTCAAAAGAACAGAAATCGTCTGGATGGTTGATACATTCGTAAATACCATCAGTGCAGGAGCAGTTTTTATCACAGTCTGCAAAAGTATATCCATTTGGCAGGGACGCGCCATTTGACAGAATACATCCACATTCCGTCTCCTCAATACATACACCGTCTTCGAGAACGAACCCATCATCACACGTACACATAGAAACAAGACGGATGTTATCCGAACAGGTGATATCCAAGTTGTCATCTTTGTTTGCGCATGTCCGAGTTGCCCGGCACGAGTCAACACAACCGTTGTAGGAACTGTTAGGACCGCACTGGAACAACGCCTCACAGCCAGTTGCGTCTGCCCAACTACAGACTCCGGATTCGGGCGTTAAATTCGATCCGAGTTCTCTCATACATGTCTTATTAATAGGTTTGTAGTCTAACATGCAGTTATCCGCGCAACGAAAAAAAGAGAAGCGCGGACAACAAAATTGTCCGCGGCACAAGTTAATGGTCTCGCGCAGATAATATTGGGTTGTCAGCGCAAATGTCAGCGAAACGAAAAAAGAAGAAATTGCTACTCGTCGTTTCGCGCTTTTTGCTAGGTTACATGGACAACCGTAATTGTCGGCGGACAATACAAATTATCGCCAAACTACACAACCTTACGATTTATCTTACCACCAGTTACTGTAAAAAGATTTTGTTATTTTACCACTTTTTGGACCAAAAAGTATCGAGGTTTCCAATTATTTTACTATACGCCCTGACCATTTATCACCCTCTAGGTGGGATATAAAATATTGCTATACTGGGACCAAAATATGTTATTGTTTTTGTATGAGACGATTTAATCTAATAAAATTTCATGAAATTAGTTTATAATAAACAATTTGTCGAAACCCGTTAAAAGTCTTATACTGATACATCATATCCGTTGTAAGATTATGAACCTAACCTGAGCGTATTGATTCATAATTCCACATTTTATGCTCAAATCGAGACAATAATCAAAAACACAATTGGTCACAAACATTTCCGCATCAAATGATGGGGTCAAGCATTCTCCGAATACATCATTTTCGTCAACAAGCAAGGCGCAATCATCGATCACTTGTTGATTTGTGCATTCTTCAAAGTGGTCCGGTCCTGCTACACAATTTGGCTCACTACCGCCGGTCTGCCACGATTGACCCCAAGTCGTAATATTTGTTGCAATTTCACCGCTTTCTGTGACGAATTCATCATCAAGGGCACCATTATAATTTCCACAAAGCCCCTCAAGTGCATTTTGATAGCATTCCGGTACGAAAATATCTAGAGCCCAATTGTAGGCAACATATTCGATCTTCAAGCCAAACCATGTATTAACCATAACGCGATCACCAAGGTTCAAAAGGGTAAAATACTCGTTTCGAATTTCTTTTGTTGTTGCTGTTAATAGGTTTTCAAAAGAAAAATTTGTAATATTTTCGAACAAATCGAACATAATGTGATTTTGTCATGTTTGTTTCGATAACTTGGACCTAGGTTTGAAAAAAAAATTAGTCACCGTGGTTAGGAAGATTAGGGTGCCAGCAGTTAAAATAAGGGTTTCCAAAATAATTTTGAACGTTTGCGGATCGAATTCACCTTCTTCACGGAGCAAAAAGATCATTACGAAAAATTCCTAACTCTTAGGGGGTGAAAATAGGCAAAAAAAATTTTTTTAGAAAAAAAAAGATAAATTTTCTACTCGTCGTTTTACATGAATTTCCGCCATCTTTTCTCCAACATTTTCTAGATGGGAGTATTCTAGTTTTTTATCTGCGGAAAAACTCGAGTTTGGCTATCTAGAAAATACTATAAGAGAAACGGAGGAAATTCATCTAACGCGCTGAGTAGAAGTGAAAGCACTAGAAATCGCTAAATTTGAAACCCTAGCTTCAAATACTACTGAGCTGTTGAACATTTGTTTGATACTACTTGTAATGCGCGTCGGCATTCCTTGTCCTTGCGGGGGGTCGGCAATTCCCATGTAAATATTCCAATAAAATTCTCCGACAGCAAAGTCAAGCCAAACATGCTCGGTCATAGCCACTTCGCTGTTCCAGGCACGACGGTGTTCAACTTCAACGCTGAATTTAGGGCCATCGAGTGTACTTGCATTTGTCTTGACACCCGCGAGCAGATAACGACAAGTTCCCATGAAATCGTATTTGGCTCCGTCAAATGTAACGTAATGCGGGTCACCGGCGGCTTGGCACCAACCAGGGGATTGAGTGAAATCACATACTTCAACTAAATCAAATAAATAAATACAGTAACTATATGAATTAATCCTAATAGACAACATAAAATAAGTGCATTCTGATATCCGGGTGAAATAATTCGTGCCCACGAACGCGTGGTGTTATTTTTTTGGTTACCTACTCATAATTTATGGCCCATAAATCAAATACAAAACATTAAGAAAATCTCCTCATCTAACAGTTAATATACTTTGGAGTCACGGCCCCCCTTAATAAAAAAACCTAACAAAAAAGTAAGACGGACCGTGACCAGCAAGTTGCTCTCCAGCCTGGCAGCAACTGGGCAATTACCTGCTCAACGTGTAAGCATTTACACCGGAATAAATTTTACCGCAAAGTGGACGGTTAACTGCCAAATGCGCAATAGTGGACCGTTAACTTCTGAACGGTTAACTTTGGTACCTGTGTACTACACAGTGTGTAGTACCTGTGTAGTACCACAGTCTGTACCTGATTTTAAGAAAAAACTAAACTACTGCGTACTACAATCTGAGTTTCAAAATCCGCTTGACTTTTCTAGAATGTAGATCATGATGTTTTTCATTTTCTTCAAGCTCATTACTATTCATTGTATAAAATAAAAAAAGAAGATTGATGTATTCTGGAAACGCGTAACCGAAACTCACATGGTACTAAGTAGTAAATAGTACTCTCACCTATTTGTTCACAGCCACATCCAGAAATACATGTGTCTTTAGGATGTTGGTTGCATTCATATTTACTATCTTCACATGTGCACTTCTCTTCACAATCAATATACTCAAATCCGTTGGCAACGGATGCGCCATTGTCCAACAGACAGCCACACTCTTCCTCTGGAATACAATTGCCATCTTGAAGCACAAATCCATCATCACATGTGCACATAGAGACAAGACGTGCATTTTTGGGGCAAACTTTGTCCAAATCGTCATTTTTATTTGTGCATGTTCGCGTTGCACGGCAAGAATCGACACATCCGTTGTATGAGCTGTTGGGACCACACTGGAATAAATCAGTACAGTCAGTGGCAGCTGCCCAATCGCATATTTCAGATTCGGGCGTTAAATCCGACCCTAATTGTCTCATGCATGTCTAATGTTGGGGTTCGTCACCAACTTTCAAGTACACCACCTACCAAAGTTATCACTAAGTAAGCTACATGGGGTTGGTTATAAGGCCAGCCATTTGTGCCGTTATAAGGTCAAGTCAGTATTTTAGACCTTGACCTTATAACTAACCCCCTGTAGCAATCTACAAGTAAGATAACAAATTTTCTGTCGATTGAGGAAAAAACCTCTAAATTCAAGTAAGTCAACAGTTTTTAACGTTTTCCAGCACTTTCGCCTACGTACTACTCAACTGAGTTAATAATCTTAAAGTTAGCTAACACGTATTTCTCTTTAAATTTGCTAAATCACTTAGGTAGACCTTGAAATACTGATTATATCGTGAACTTCGATTAAAAGTTCCAATTGGCCCGGCTAACGCGCAGTGCGTGGGTGGACTAGATCGAAAGAATTGAAAAAAAAACGACGGAATAAACCGACGTAAGTTTATTATTCTTCCAAAAGAAAATGAACCCTGCCTGAGCGTATTGATTCATTATGCCACATTTGATACTGAGATCGAGACAATAATCAAAAACACAATTTGTCACAAACATTTCAGCATCAAACGTTGGCGTCAAACATTCGCCAAAAATATCATTTTGATCAACTAGTAAAGCGCAATCATCCAGAACTTGTTGATTCGTACATTCTTCAAAATGATCTGGCCCAGCGACGCAATTCGGATCGCTACCACCCGTTTGCCACGACTGGCCCCACATTGAAATGTTTGTTTGAAATTGGCCAGTTGCGCCGACAAACTCGTCTGCGATTTCCAAATTGTAATTTCCGCAAAGACCTTCTAGAGCACTCTGATAGCACTCAGGGACAAATAGATCCAAGGCCCAGTTGTAGGCAACATATTCAATCTTAAGTTAGGGTACTTACAATTTTTTGAAGTTTATTTATTGTTACGCGGACTTTAAAACCCCCTAAAAGTAAAGTGGCAGACCAGATAGGCACTATATAGTGTCTAGCAACTAGGCCCATATTATACCAGGCACCGCGGTCGATCGAAAAAGGTTTCCGAAGAAAAAAAAATTTGCAAGCAAAGTTATTTCCTAGAAAACGGCTTTTCAAAGAAATTCCCGAAAAAAAAACGTTCTTGGAAAAACGTTTTCACGGAAAAAGGAATATTAGACAGATGGACTCAGTACAATACGAACTTTGTATATTACAGCCAGGGGTCTCTAGATGTGCATGTCTCTCTAGATGTGCACGTTTTTCGGAAATCAAAAATGCACATCTAGAGACCCCTAACCAGTGTTCCGAAAAATGCGACGAACGCTACCGACGATCACTGCCCCTGACTGTATTTCTGTTTTTTCTTACATTTTGTTCGAAAAACATTTTCTTGATCTTGTCCAGCAAGGTTTTCTTGTATTTTATTCGAAAAAATTCTTCTCTGAGAGACCGCGGTGACATTTTACCCGGTAGATTCCAATTTTACAAAACCAACTAGTAGCACCCATAACTTGAGTCCAAACCAAGTGTGCAAAATAACACGGTCGCCGTAATTCAAAAGTGTGAAGTCGTCATTTCGCATTTCATTTGTAATTGCCTCGAAGTTTATTGAACCGTTTATCATTTGCGTAACGCTACTGGTGATAAGTGTTGGCATTCCTTGTCCTTGAGGCGGGTCGGCAATTCTCATGTAGATACTCCATGAAACTGTTCCTCGGCTAAACCAGGGTTTAAAGTATTGACGTTTTTAAATGTTTTTGACAATCGGTCGACAAATAACGAACGCTGGAACTTGTCAACAAACGACGAGCGCAAAAATAAGTCAAAAAACGTTTTGTTTTAAACCCTGAGCTAAACTCGGCCCATACATGCTCGGTCATTGCCACTTCCGAGTTCCAAGCGCGGCGATGTTCAACTTCTACGCGAAATTCGGGCAAATTTGGAACACTCGAATTTTGCTGGACACCAGCCAACAGATACCGACAGGTTCCCATGAAATCATATCGGGCACCGTCGAATGTTATATAATGAGGATCGCCAGCAGCCTGGCACCAGCCAGGTGATTGAGAGAAATCACATTCGGTAACTAAAAAATAAAGTTTAATTTATAACTGACAAATCAAAAGTTTAATAAGAAATTGTAACATGTGTTTGTAATTATTATACGTCTACGGAGAGCTGAGGTATCACTTGTGCTGTGTTGGCCGATAAGAGAGATTAGCCAATCAGCGTCAAGTGTTATCCATTTTCAATAAAAAAGTGGTATAAAAGAGTCTTCCCTATTGGTCTATTCAGAACAACATCAATGTGTCTTTTTTATTTGAAAAATGTTGTTTGAATTCAAATGACGAGAACTTTATAAATAGTCACATTATCAAAACTACTGACCAGGCTTTTCACATCCACATCCCGGAATACAGACATCTTCACGATGATCAGTACATTCATATGCGCTGTCTTGGCAAGTGCAGCTTTCATAGCAATCGACATATTCAAATCCATTTGCCACAGAAGCGCCATTTTCCAAGATACAGCCACAATCCTCAGCCGGAATGCATTCGCCATTCTCCAGAACAAATCCCTCATCACAAACGCACATGGATGAAAGTCGACCCTTTTCATCACAATCCGAAAAATTTTCATCCTTGTTGCTGCATGTTCGAGTACAGGCGGGTCGCGCGCATGCGGAAAACGTGCTATGAGGGCCGCATTGCGTAGGTTGACAACCGGTTACAGCCGGCCAATTGCAAATATCCCAAGTGGAATCCATAACGTCGCCGAGCTCGCGGAAACAGTTTTGAGCAAAATGGCCCATAATACCGCATTTCATGGCTAATGTATGATTTGAAATATTTTTTTAAATATTTAGATTTATTTTTAAATAATAATTGTCCATCAATTATGGACCACATTGGAGATAGTAGTTTACTTCAGAGTAAAATTGCTACTTTTTTGACAAAACTAAATTTGTAATAAACTACAAGGTTCAATTTTGCTTTCGTTCTCTATTTTTTCAAATTAAAAAAAATAATATTTAAATGTTAGCTAAGATTAAAAATTAACATTTTTTAAATGGGAGATTTTTGAAATTCTAGAATGGGCGTACTTCAGAGCACGTTTTTTGCTCACTAGCGCGAAAACTATCAGTCTTTTTGATAATTTTTTGGCCACGAAGGACAGGATGAGTTAAAAAAATTCTGAGACCGCGGAAAAGTTTGAAATCTCAAATGACGCTATTTTCGACAGGGCTCTTTTCAAACATATTCACAATTTCGAATCATGCCTGGTTCCAAGCAATAGTCAAACACGCAATTATTGTAAAACGTATCAATTGGTAAGTCGGCCGATAAACAAACTCCGAAGATTCCAGATGCATTATTGAGCAACCCACAGTCGTCTAAAACTGTCTGGTCTGTGCATTCTTCAAATTCACTCGGGCCCGCTTCACACTCTGCATCGCTATCGACTAACTCGTCGGTTCACAAACGGACAAAATTACATCAATATAACAGGAATACAAAAACGGAAATTACACCCCCTTAAAAAATTTGGGTTATCGTAACACTTTAATGAAGAAGAACGCATCGGGGTTTTCAATTATCTTCCAATCATATGAGCGGCTTACCTACTTAACCGTCTTCACCAGATTTCATTATCCAATCAGAAATCAATTATTTTAAAATCAATGAACACATTTTAAGTACTTCTGTGTGATAACTGGTGAAAGTAGTAGATAACTGGTGAAGTAGTCCGAAATTCAGACTCTGAATTATAGAGATTTTTACGACATTTTTAGAAAATTCCAGAAATTCTTAGGCACGGTCAATTTATTACGGTACTATTTAGTACGGTTTACTTGAAACGAACTATTCGGTTGAAGTATGGTAAAATATAAAATTGATGTTTATTTGTTAACAAATCGACCGTACCGTCCTTAATGGAAAATTTCGTTTGTAAACCAAAACTGTTGCCCAGGACTGTCCAAACAGGGCTATGTCGCTATGTAGTGTGCCGTTTTGTCCAACAAAATCATCGGCTTGTTCCCCATTATAATTACCGCAAAGACCTTCAACATGGCCTTGATAGCACTCGGGAATGTGAACGTCGAGGCCCCAGTTATACGCAACGTATTCAAGCTCAACGCCCAACCACGTCATCACATAGACCCGCTCGCCATAATTGATCATTTCAAAATCAGTGTTGCGCATTTCATTCACCTCCAATAGACTGGAACTATTTCCAGTTGTGATTGTGACTTGTGACGCGATTCGTGACGGACGACCTTGACCTTGCGGCGGATCATCTATTTTCATATATACGCTGGTAATTGAGTTCGAAATTCATGTTTATTTTTGCTTATCTAAGGTCGGTAAAAATTGTAATAAAAGTAGACCCAACCCAAATGGACTCGAATTGGACCCGAATTGGGCCTTACTACCGAACTGGGCCTTACTAGACCCTGGCAAAAAATAATCTGACCTAACCCGACTCAAATGGACCCAGGTTCCCATTCGAGTATCAAAACGGTAATTATTGTTTTTTTTTGTGAAATCTTTAGGGAAGAACAAAAAGAAGCGAGAAATATCTAAATTCGAACCCTAACTATAAAATTTCATGTCGTTTTCAGCCGAATAGAATTGGAGCCAAACATGTTCGGTCATAGCAACATCATTATCCCAAGCTCTTCGATGTTCAACAAGAACGTTGAACCAAGGAAGATGTGAACCGGTACTCTCTGACTTCAAACCAGTCAGGAGATACTGACATGTGCCCATGAAGTCATAATAGACGCCGTCGAATGTAATGTAGTGAGGGTCGCCCGACGCCTGACACCAACCGACTGGAATCAAATCGCACGATTTGTCACACTCACACCCACTGATACAAGTGTCTTCCGAATGAGCTTTTTATAGGGTTGAAACGTGTTCGGTTACCGATTACTCAATATTTCGGAAGCCATTGAAATAACAGTTTAAATTTAAAAAGAACAATTTGCATTTGAAATAACACCTTTTATCAAAATTGCTACCCGGTTTACGTCAACGCGCTTCTCATTTGAAATAGGAATACGCATTGAAAATGACATATATTTAGTTTTAAGGACCGGTCAGTCCCTTTGTTTACAAAAAGTACCTTACGGGAAAACGCTATAAAATACGTTCCACACCTACGATTACATTACTTTTTTCTTGTGCTATGAGATCAAAGTTTCTGCTGTAATATGGTTGCATTTCNATTGAAAACCAAGTTTACAGTATTTATTTCTTAAAATGTATATGAGCAATTTTATAAATTCAAATTTTGATCGGAATTTTCAAACGTCGAAATTTCTAGAATTCGATGGTCAAATAAACTTGACCTTACTTGATAACAATAGCTAACACCTTAAATTGTAATAAAAACATCAAATCTGTGACAAAAATGGACTTTACTGGTTTTCGGATTCAGTTTGTACACAACATGACTGACCGGTCCTTAAAATTTCTGGTGAAATCTATAAACAAAAAATCTAGAATAAAAAATCCAAAAAAAAACTTAGATTGGTAATAACACGATAAGAGAAAACAAGTGTTATTTCAAATGTCTTGGTGGTGAAAGTGGTCTCAATTTTGACCAAACATATAGGCCATATTTGATTATAAAAGGATCACTCGAATCGGTCAATATAAAAATAATTGGGATTTTGTTGTTAATCAACCCCGGCTTCACATATGTATTCGCTATCGTGACATTCACATTTTTCGTAGCAATCCTCATAAATGAATCCGTTACTAACAGACGCTCCGTTTTCGGTTATGCAGCCACACTCAGATTCCGGAATACAGCGTCCGTTTTCCAAAACAAAACCTTCCAAACAAACACACATTGATACAATTCTATCATCGCCGCTACAGTCTGGTTCTAGGTCCTATAGAAATTTGTTTAGGGTAATAATGGTTATTTTGTGTATGAAACAAAATTGTAAAACACATGTGAAAATAAGGAAGGGGCCCATGTGTGCGCTAAACATGTACACCCCCTGCGCTGTTATCTTGCAACTATCGCATGAAAAAAATCCGCAAGATAACGGAGCGAACGGGGACATCTGCAAGATAACAGCACAGGGCTTAACACATAAAGATAGGGGTTCCTGAAAAATTGGCCAAAAAAAAATCTGCAAGATTAAGGAACCAACGGGAAAATCTGCAAGATAGCGGGTGACAAGATAACAGCGCAGGGGGTGTAGTTTAAAGTTTTCCTTCAAGGAATACCTGTTATACAAATACAAATTGTGGAAACCAAAAGTATGGCGGTTTAGGGAAAAAATCATTTAGATAACATATTTTTAAAATGTTACCTTCGTGCTGCATGTTCGAATATCTCTACAAGAGTTAACACATCCAGAGTATACACTATTTGGGCCACATTGTGGCGCACAGTCATTCAAATTTGCCCAGTCACACAAATCGGGATAAAAACTTGCATCACCACCCAATTCTCGGAAACATGTCTGGGCATATTGGCCAATAATACCGCATTTTGTGCTTTCGTCAAGACAATAGTCAAATAAACAGTTTTCGTGGAAGATTTCGACCGGCATTGGTGTGTCAAGACACGGTGCAAAAATGCCGGTTGAATTCACGAGGGCACTACAAACACCTATAACATCTGGATCCGTACATTCGGGAAATTCGGCTGGGCCACCTACACCTGTGATACAAAAAACTCTCAATTTTTTGTGCTAAAAGTGATAAAATTTCGATAAAAATCACGAGCATAAAATACCCTCCCAATTTGCATCACAGACCTTCACAGTCAGCTTTACTTCCCTCTGATTTCCATGATTGACCGAAAGAAACAACATTATTTGTGATTGAGCCATTGCTCATTATGAAGTCATCGGACATGTCGTTGTTGAAATTGCCACAAAGGCCATCGAGATCTCCTCGGTAACATTTTGGAACATAAACATCTACTGCCCAATTATACGCTAATTACGAGTTTGAAATATTAAAATCAAATTATTTGTTTCATTTTTAATAAATGCAAACCACTAAATGTACTAAAGTTAGGAAATTCGGTTTCGGTAAATTAAAATTATTCGAATTACAATTTTACAAAGCAGAAATAATTCAGTTAAAATAAAAGTAAATAAGGGTAAGTAATAAAGGGTAATAAGGGCTTTTTGAAAAAATGTTTTGAATTTGACCGCCAGATTATGTTTAAAACATGAACTCGCGGGCAAATTGTCGCGAGAATTCTGAAAGGGCACGTTACATGCCTAATCTCGACTAATTACCATCACGCATGGACCGATAAATGCGCAGTGCTATTTATAATTTCAAACCGTGCACTACATATTCAATTGTGACACCGAAAAAGGTCGAAACGACTGCTCGATCCCCATAATTGATCATTGTAACGTCGCTGTTCCGGAGTTCCGTGATCGCCAATTTTGAGTTACTTAGGCCATCAAAAATTGTGACCTCTGTTGCAATGCGTGATGGCCTTCCCTGACCCTGAGGCGGATCGGCAATTTTCATGTAGATGGTATATGTAGTGTTCGTAATGTTAAAATCACGGGCCTCAAAAGACAACCAAACATGCTCGGTCATTGTCACTTCACTGTTCCATGCGTTTCTATGTTCAACTTGAATATCGAATGAAGCCAGGGTACTGTTCTCATTACCACTGTCGTAAGGGTGTTAAATTTGTTTTTCGTTAAAACGGTGAACGACTAAGTAATCGTTGTTGTTCGAAAACTTTATTAAGGGTCATTTTCTTTGTACCCTTATCTGACAACTTGGATAATGCAGTACAGAAATACAACTAGAACTAGGAGATCAAGTTTTCGTACTAAAAAGTATTGTTTCCTCTGCTTGTCTATCTATTTTTTTTTTTGAAAAAGGGAAATAAATTATTAAACACTCCTTGTTAAACACTCCTTTTCCGCTTCTTTCTCTTGACGCGTTATGAAAATAATTTTTTTTTTGATGTCGCTTCGTCCTAGTTCTAGAAAAATCCGTATTCGCGCACTTCTTTAAATAAAAACATTATAACATAAAAATAAAGCTGATACGAATCGAGATCTTATAAAAATCTAAAACGTTACGGAAACTTTTTAAACTTGAAAAAAAGTACATAAAATGCAGAGGTTCTATATTATAGAATCTATAATATACTAATTTAACTAATATACTAATTTAACATAATATACTAATTTAACATTCGAGTCAAATTTTTATGAAAAATCTTATGAAAAACACCCAATCTGTATCCTGTTAGTAAATACCGACATGTGCCCATGAAGTCGAATCGCTTTCCATCAAACGTTATATAATGTGGGTCCCCGGAAGCATGACACCAACCCAAATCGGTGATATCGCATATTTCTTGCGTTTCTGCTTCGGGAATTTCACATCCGCATTCAGGACGACAGCGATCGTCGATGATAGCCTCACATTCGAAAATGCCGTCTGTACAGCCACACCTCTCATAACAGTCTTCTAGGACGTAACCATTTGGTATCAAGCCACAGAGTTCAAAATCAGTTACGAATTAAAGGCCTAGTACATTATTTGACGTTTTTACTACCTAAAACGGCAGCTTTTTCTTTTTAATAATTCCCAATCGGGGAGGCTTTCACAGGAGATGCATTTTTCGCCAATCAAGAAAAAAAAATAACATAGAAAAAAAGACATCAGATTCGGATTGTTGCCAAAAACTACCTCTACTAAAACCGATAGTTTTCATCGAATATTACCGATAAATAAACCGGAAATGCCGAGAAACTGACCAAAAAATCGGATTCTCCACCCCAAAATACCAATTTCGTGGTTAAGGAGATATTGAGTCTAGACCCTGGACCGTGGACAGCCTGTAATTTACATGTATGATTTATCTGTATTGGAAATGTTATTCTTTCACTTTTTTAAACAATTGACAAGAACAAATTTCGAACCCTGTCGAGGCGCCATTTGGTGTGATACATCCACAGTCTTCTTCTAGAATGCATCGACCGTTATCTAGAACATAACCAGGATCACAGACGCACATTGAAACGAGACGTGGGGCCTCTCGACAACCTGAATTGTCTTCAAATCGTGTTCGACAAGTTTTAACTGATCGACACGGATCCGCACAACCCGTGTAGGAACTTTGAAAATGTTGAACAAATTTAGGTATAAGCAAATTATAAAAAATAATGTGGTTTCAGATAGAGCCCGCAATTGTTATAGCTATCAAAAATTGGCACGAGACGTACAAAAATTTTTCAACAAACTATGAGGTCCACACGTTGGCGCACAATCGGTTTGTTCTGCCCAATTGCAAATCTGAGAATTTGAGTCTATTTCTCCGGCTAGTTCACGGAAACAAGTCTGGGCGTACTGACCAAGGATACCGCATTTTATATTTCGATCAAGGCAATAATCAAATAAGCAGTTATCGTAAAATGTTTCAGTAGGCATATCGGAGGCCACGCATTCGCCGAAAATTCCGTTAATATCGATTAATGAACCACAATCCCCGAGAACTTCCGGATCAGTGCATTCTTCGAATTCGTCTGGGCCACCTTCACACTCAGTATCATGACCTGCCAGTCGAGATGTTAACATGTCGAAAATGGAATTTTGGGTTTATAAGGTGCGCCGTTAACCGCTTATAAAATTTCTCAAAAAATAGCCGGTTAACGGGTCAATGCGAAGGCGATTTTTTTGGGGGAAATCGCAAAAAAAAAACGGAAACTGGCCAGTTAACGGCATATCGTGTAGGCGTTATCTCTGAAAAATGTGACCCAAAAGTGGCTGATTAACCGGTAGCCTCTAGTGATGATGTTTTTTCAACATTTTTGCGACCCTTTATGTTTGACATGATTTCGGTGAACTATCGAATACACTCCCTATACACTTTTTATAATTTCCTCGGAAAGAATTAGCATATGAATATATCTATTCTTCAAAAACAAAAACTGAGAAAATTTAATCTCTTTCGGGCGTTGGGGTAAAATAGGTGCGCAGGGAGTGTAAATATTTTTTGGGACGATTGTACCCCTTTACCGTATCAGTTAACATCTCTGCCTTCAATAGCCCACGACTGTCCAAAGTCGACTACATTATCTTGAACTGTGTCATTGCGGTCCATGAAGTCATCACTTCTATCCCCGTTAAAGTTTCCACATAACCCTTCCATAGCATCCCCGTAACAAAGTGGAATATGTAAGTCGAGGGCCCAGTTGAAAGCCACGTACTCCAATTCGAGACCAAACCAAGTCTTAACCGTTACACGATCACCGTAGTTGATCATGACAAATTCTGCATTATGCATTTCATTTGCATCGTAATGGCGTACATTAGAATCGATCATAGGCTATCCAAAGTGAATTCAATAAAAATAAGCGGTTTCGGCCTCAAAAAAGCGAGGACATTTCCTTTGGAAAAATTCGCTTGAAAACCGTGAATGACTCAAAGTTTTGATAAAAATTTCAACAGAGGTAAAGTACAAAACAATTATTTTGTAGTACATTTGTAATAGAAAAAAATAAGCCATAACCACAAACAATTTGATTGACGAAAGTGTTTTGTCCATTCGAATTAAAATTAAAAAGTGGGCTAATCCGGTTTCGGCCCAAGTACACCCTGTCACGTGATAAATTTGATTAAGGCCTCCAAATGGTCCATTTTTGTGGCCTCGGTTTAAGTGCCTTAGTTTATTTCTTACACGTGTTTTGGTGGTTATGGCTTATTTGTTTTTTCTAATTTGGTAGTTATTTTGTTTACTCAAAAAAAAAATGCTTAAGATTGCACGCTTTCGAAGTAATTGCAATCAGTTTGGGCAGCCTAATCAGTCCGCTCGGTTATTTCGGTAGCAATTCGTGTTGGCATTCCTTGGCCTTGTGGAGGATCCGCTATTTTCATATAAATCAAGTATGAAACATCGCTTTCATTAACACGCTCGGTTTCAAACTCAAGCCATACATGTTCCGTCATCGAGACGAGGCTGTTCCATGCTCGACGATGTTCGACGTGGACTGAAAATGATGGCATTCCTGGGGTACTGTTAATTTAAGTTCAAAATTTGTAAACAATCTGAAATTTGAAAAAAAATAACCCATAACCACCAATGTTTTTCGAAAAAATCTGTTTTGGCCATTCGACGTAAAATTAAAAAGTGGATTGTAGTGGGCTAATCCAGTTTTCGCCCAACTTCACCCTGTCACGTGATTTTTTTCTTAATTGTACGACTTAAACTCGATGTCAAAATTGGTATGCATCCCATGAGCCTTTATATTTTGAACTGAGCCTGTAATTTTGTTTAACTCCGGTAAGCAAGTATCTGCAAGTTCCCATGAAATCAAATCTGGAGCCATCATATGTGATATAATGGGGGTCGCCGGCTGCATGACACCAACCGACCGAATTATAATAGTCACATTCCGGCATGTCTGGATAAGTGACATTAGCAAGAGTGTATTCCGTTGTATTAAATTGTGAAGTTGTTGTTGGACTTGTTGTTGTAGTTGGTTCCTCAAATGGTACTGTATCGTCGGCTTCTGGAGCCGGTGGTGGTGGTGGTGGTACAGGTGGTGGCGGCATTTGTTTTCGTAACTCAAACATTGGCGGCACAGGAGGCGGCGGCGGTGGTGGTGGAAACGATACAGCTTTATCAGGGGAGATAAATAATGGGTCAAAAATTCATCAGTAATTTGTTATGTTTTTGGCTAGAACTTAGAAGCCTTGGTTTCGGTATTACCAAATTTTAAACCAGGGATACCAAGTTCAACCGAAAGAATATAGAGAATCTTCGTTGATAAATTATGAAGCCTGGGAAAGATTTATTACATCATGGATGTATGATCGAACCTACGCGTTTAAATTCCCACCTCCTCCACAGGCTTCTTAACAAAAAAAATTATTTATATTGAAAGGGTCGTCATTATTTGACTTGAATATGTAAATGGATGCGAGGATTTATGTATGAACCTTAAAAATGACGAACCGTTCATAAAATTTTTGTCTACCGTTGGAAATCTGTATCAAATACCACAAAAGTTTTGATTTCGAGGTCACCCGAAGTGAAATAGTTTTCCACTGAAAATAAACAAAAGTTATTGGCATTAGTATACGTTTAAAATTTTTGATGATCCTAAAAACACCACGCTTTGGAATCTTGAAAGCGGCTTTCGTCATCGACCGTTAATACTTAATTTAAGTGCGCGTTTCACAACCGTTTTATTTGAGATATTTCCCCAACCTGAGTCGTTTGGAGACTCTTCCGATGATAGTGAAACAAAAGGTGGTGGTGGAGGCATAGGTGGAGGTGACATAAAACGCCTTCTGGAAATTCCATTCATAAAAAATGGTGGAGGTGGTGGTACTGGTGGCGGCGGCATAAACCGTTGCTTTTGTCTCATACCAAACATTGGTGGGGGCATTGGTGGAGGCATTGGCGGCGGAGCTACTGGTCGTTTTTCACCGCATGATTCTGAGTTGATGGTTTCAAAATAACGGTACCGAAAAAGAGGAAAGAACATGATTTTAAAGATATCACTAGGAAATGTATAATTTATAAGTTTTCAGCAAAAGGAAGGACAAGTGAGCCATAAGATTTAAAATTTATAAATTATACATTTCTGAGTGATACGGCCCATAACAAGAATTTGTTTCGAAAAGAAGATAGACGTAAAAGTAGATAATCCACACAACAATTTTAAATAATATTGTAACCTTATCTAGTTTTGGCTCAAGTTCACCCTACCACGTGATAAATTTATATAAGGCCACTACAATCCACTTTTTAATTTCACTTTGAATGGCCAAATTACTTTTTTTCGAAAAAATTGAGGTTATGGCCTTTTTTCCTTCACTAAATATGAAAACCACTAAAAACGTACAAAACCGTTACAAACGTCCCGGCCCGGGACTCCCGGGGTCGTGTTTGGTGGTTAAATATGGAGTACGTTTTCCAACTCTAATTAAGGTATGTCTTTTAGGTATACCGTATACCTACATGTATTAGGTACCTTGAAGGTATGTTATTAGAATCGTTTTTTAAATAAATAAATTACTGAAGGTATCTAAGATATCTTACGATTCATATTATTTTTTTCTTCATTGATTACTACGACCTTTTTGAAACCCTCCTTCTAAACATGAAGGCATGGGGGGAGGAATTGGGGGCAATGGGAAGAAATTTGATTCTCCCGATGAACATTGTCCGCAGGGTGGGATTGGTGGAGTTGGTGGGGGAGTCGGGAATGCGTCAGATGAACAATTGTTGCACGGTGGTACTGGAGGTGTAGGCGGGGGACCTGGAAATGGTGTCGAGGAACAGTTATTGCATGGTGGTGCTGGAGGAGATGGTGGGGGAGCCGGGAATGCTTCAGATGAACAAGCGTTACACGGAGGCACTGGTGGAGTTGGTGGAGGACCAGGAAAGAATCCAGTGCCACACTTATCACATGGAGGTACCGGGGGCGAAGTGGGAGGTCCAGGGATAAAACCGGAACAACTGCCACATGGTGGTAATGGGGGGCTCGGCGGGGGTCCAAGAGGAGGTTGGCATGAAGCACATGGAGGGCGTGGTGGTATCATGGGAGGTGCTAAAAGAAACATCTTGCCGATAACACTTTTGAAGGCGTCTCCCAATGTTTTCGGTTTTGAGCCAGCCGATTTACGCATCCGTTGACCTCCAAAATAGTCATCTTTCAGAGAAGCTATGTTTTGTCGAAAGTCGTTGTCCGAGAATCCTAAAAATAACATGTCAAAACGTTGACGTGTCAATGTTACGATAAAACAATCAAACGGGTATGTTACGTACGGTACGTACGGTACGTAACGTACCCCATGGATACTTTTCCGTTTACTAAAACAAAATCATTTTAACGGATATTTGATGAAATTGAACGATATTCTGAATTCATAGTAGGATGTTTTTTGTTTTCTGCTTGTTCTGTAAAATGTAGAATCTTTTTTTTTAATTTTAAAGTCTAAATGAACAAACAGAAAATCTAACTCCCAGAATAAACGAATACATGACAGACGATATTTTGCGGCTAATAATTTGCCAATTCAATCGCATTTTAAATGAAAGATCTTTTTCAAGAATATTGTTCACATAAGAATATACGTTAAGAATGAGTATGACTATGGAGATGAGATGAAAAACAGATGCTTGAATAATATTTTTGCGTGTCAAAATGAACAAAAAGGGGGTGATTAAGCCGATAATTTTGGTTCTTTTCGAGGTCCTAGAAAGCTGTTAAATTGCTGATTCCTACCCTGGTTTTCCTGATGTTGCTATTATTGATTCGTTATACACGTTTTTGTACTGTACAAAACTAATTTTTGCTATCAAGCTTATATAATTATTTACCAAATTTGTGGAAGCTAAAATTGTCAAGGCCGGAGCCTTCTAGTTCATAAGAACTGTGTGGTTTTATCAAAACTGAGTTCGGCTAAACTTAAAACAATGTCAGAAAAGCATCTACCATGTTTTGCATAACAAATCGTAACGGTTGAAGACCAGCGATTGTGTTTTCGGATATAGACAGTTTCATTAAGAAGGTTCCATCCGCAATCCGTTTTTTTTTTCAAATCATTTTAAAGTTGAATTATTACCCTGAATTGATTCTTGGAGTTCGTGAATGACTAGCCCCTCGATTTGTTCATCAATAATGGGATAAAACTCATCAATTGACTTGGTCAACCCGATGAGCACACAAACTGTGAGCCTCATTTGGGTCGTCAGTGTTTCCTCTCTCTATAAGTCTCTTGAACTGAGCAAAAATATATATATATCGCGTGTAATATAAGTCTCAAGCACTTCTCGGGATCACTCATTCATAACATCTTTATGGTGCGTGAGCACTTTTTTTGTATTCCACAATACGGCTCACTATTTTCATGACGTATTCGATAATCTTCAAATCAGAAAGAAAAAAATTGATGGCGGATTTACGTCTGATACAATCCAGATGAACCGTGAGCTAGAAAAGGAAAGTTATGCTTTCAGTTTTTTTGTGTTTTTATTCTCGACGCTGTTTTGTATTCTCGAGCAGTTTCGACAACAAAAGCACTTTTGCCGAAACCACTCATAACTACTTTAGATGGACTACAATGGACCTTAAATTAGTATAATTGCACCATAATGAATCAAATATTCTTAATTTATTGATTAAAAAAAATGAACTGTTAATTATCTGGTACAACTGAGGCATTATTGATCAAGACCGCAAATTGGGACCCATTATGGGAAATATTTTTTATGTTCATATTTTTCCAAAGATTCCATGAATTAATTTGTCGAGATCAAACATAATACGTAAGAGTGTATGAAAAACTACGATGGTGGTCCTGGAGGTCACCAATAATCAAACTTAGAGAGTTTATTGACAAATTTGAGGTTTTTCAATGATATAAGTAAATCAATTACCACTGATTTGTTATTCGTTTTACCGGGCGCGATTGATACCCCCCTAGAAACATGGTTAACATAATAAGAATTGATTTTTTGACTTTTGAAGATGATCTGGTTTTCCATTTTTGTTCAGGTAAAGAGACTATTTTTGTCATTATGTTCCGTGTTCAACGCTATACCACGTTACACCACGGATATACTGCGCCAACTCATGGTAGCTACTCCTGGTACATAAAATAACAAAAAAAGGACTCGAAAAAAAAGAAATCAAAGTATTCGAAAAATATACCATAAAAAATACACAGAAATGTTATATAAAAAATCAACGACATATGTCGACGGGAGTAGTTCAACTCTTATCCTTTTTTTTATTTTGAAACTTAAAGCATACATTTTATATTTCCATGGGCCCAAAGTTGAAATTTTGCCAAATTGTTGAGCTTTGAAGCGTTACTGAAAATGTGTTGAAATCGTCTTTTTAAAATGTCTGTAGCCGAGGCTATAATTTTTTGAAGGTGCGATTTTTTTTTAATTGGCTATTAGGTTTACAGGCTTATTACTGGTTTAGTCTCATGAAAATCGGCTGCGCGTTTCTAGTATACCGTGTCGGCATATTTTAAAATGATATTGGCCAATAGGAGCACCCCATTGCAAGAAAAAAAGAAGAAAATTGCTCTATTCTAGAAATGCTGAGCCGATTTTCATTAGGCTAAACCTGTAGCATAATAGGTTTATATTAAAGAGTTCATCGCGCCCCTATAGGGACACACTTATGGGCAACTTTATGGTACGCTTATGGTAACGCCTTTAACTGCTGCGTCGTTCCGTTCCGTTACCCTTTATCTTTTTTTCAAGAAAACGCTAATCCTTTATTTTTTTGAAATGTTCTATGGTTAGGAAAGATAACGGCGCACCTAGTGGGAGATTGAAAAAAATGCCTCTCAATGGGCTGAGCTAGCAGCAACTATTTAACGCGTCGCCTAGCCAGCCTACTCGGCAGCTTTTATATCATAGTCTTTATTTTAAGTTGGTGTTTGCACAAAATGAACCATCATGTCAACATATGGAAATGGTGGTGCAAGAATTACAGAGCACCTTGAAATCTCTCCAAGAAGAAGTGAAAACACTGAGAGGTAAAACAGAGGTATTGGAAAATGCTATGTTTCCGCCACATATACCCGCATCATGCCACGAGTTAGCAACTAATGGAGAGACAAAGGTTCAAAATAAACGTAACTTTTATCCGATTTGTTGCTTTACGCAAATTGTCCGTCCAAACGGAAGACTATTTTGAAGAAAAAAATTTATTTAAGCGATCAGTTTTGCAGTTTGTACCACCTTGTCATTAGTTTTTTGTAGCAAAACCCACGTGGCACGATATCTAATTTACAGCTATTTTCATATTTTTGTGGATTGGGACACCGCGTGGATTTCGCTACAATAAGACTTAAGTAGTAATTTCTTATCTTAAGCAGGTAGTCAGTCTATATATTAACAAGTCTCAACAAAACAGAATTGTGACCTTATAATAAGACAACTGATGGTATTTATACAGTTCGCTTTGACGGTGCTAAGGATACTGTTGAAGTGGAATGCACTTTTGAGGGAAACATTGGCTCCACAATAATCCCACATCTCCAGAACTCCTTCGTCACGGTGTGCTAAAAACTGATTCTTAACTCCTAAGGGGAGTTTTAACTTTTTCCAATTAAAGACTGATTACGAATTGTAATTTACAATATAATGAAAACTTTTCGATTTTTTCGAAACTTAATTTTTACCGTATTTATCAAACTTGAAGGGTATAAAGTGGTGTACACCAGGGTATAAAATGGTATAGAGTGGTATTTATTCTACAGGAGTTTGAAAATACGACAGTTTTTTAAGACAACCCACTCAAAGTTTTTCGACTTAAAAACAAAAATGAACATTTTCAAATTATCTGAATTTTTTTAACACACGGTTCAGGTAACTCTTCACATACAATGGAAATTGTGAACGAAGGCCCGTTTAGTGTTACCAGGCAAAATTTCACTTACGCCATTGGGCACGAGCAATTGGACAGTCTCATCCAAAGATCCGCAAACTGTACGCAAAAAATCGTTCACAAGTGTCATAAATACCCATTATCCCATTCGTCCGGGTATAACACAATATTTCCCAAAAGTATATGCTCTCAACCTTTGGACACATATTTAAAACAGTTCCCTGAACACATCGGGAGGATTTTTTCAATAAACATTCAATATAATGAAACACCATAAAAACGCATTTTATATGCCTGGGCGGATAAAAGTTTGCCATATGTGTTTGAAGGTTAATCAAAAAAAATCCGCACTGAATATACTTAAAAAGTTTTAATATTACATAATATTAGCTAAATAATTTGGTGGGGTACTTGTTATGATAACATAACTGGTTAGGAATTCTGTTAAATGCAACGAACAGGAGCACCTGACTAGAATGTAAACAGCCCATTTTATTTATTTTTTGGTCGTGTCCTTACAAATTGAGTATCCCTGTACAGTATGGGCCGTATTCGTCCTGGTGGTCCGATCGAAACGGAGACAAGCGTGAGTATTGGCATGGATCAAGTGCTAGACGTCATGCATCTGGCTGCTCTTGCTGGTTAATACCCGAGCTAGATTCCAGAAATTTTGCATCCGATACCATTTCGGATCAGTTCAAGCGATGTAAAGATACCAGAGACGTAACTGAGGAGAATTATTTTAATTTTCGGGTATGTAAAACTGGCACATTTCAATTTTTACTCTAATGAAGGTTCCCCCATAACTAGAAAATAAAACAGGCATCAGAGGTATAGGCACCTGTTTTTATAATGTTTTTAAAGTCCGTGACCTCAAAGTGACAAAGTGTATACGGTATACAGTATACTCTATCTCTAATAATAGTTTTCATACATTTTAGTAACAAATCCAATTTTTTAATTAGCTCTCTGTCAAATTGTTGAATTTTAGCCCAATCTATGTAACTGTGATCATAATGGAACAGACGATATGGATGAAGGATTATTGTCAAATCGTGACCAGCTGCCCGTTATGTCTTTGAATTTTATTCCAACTTCGGAACTTTCTCATAGCTGGATATCGTACGAGTTGGGCCCCCTGATTTGTTCGGGAAACTCACCCGAGGCAGGTCTTTTTCCTTCTGAGATGGAAGACCTGGACTTTTATTTCAAATACTACGTCAGGTTATTAAGAACATAAAAAGTTTAATAACGAGAAAGACATTCAAAAAAGTGCTTTCAGAATGTTTGATGTTCTAAATTACTCTCAGCTCAATTATGTTTTTTCTTTCTTTTAATCTTGATTTTATTTCAGCTCATCTTGGCAATTGAGTAGCAGGGGATATATGAGATTTGAGAAAGTCTACAGGGACGATTCATATGGGTCTTACAACAACAACGATGGCAGTTTCACCGCACCGGTTAACGGTCGTTACAGTTTCAATCTGAACATCGGCTTACGAAGGAGAGTTCCTAACTACCGCGTAGATTTTAAAGTCGATGATATTGTGGTTGATACAATGGCAACAGCCAGGTCAGTACAAAACGGGCTATCAAAAAGACAATCAATTTCAGAAATTCATATTATATGAAATTTTGAGCAGACAAACTGTTTGTCTTTGTTTACGCTCCTTGGTCCATTTTGACGACATCTTGTTTAAATTTTGATACGATTGATATAACTACAGGGGATATAAATAATTTAAGGGCGAGTTAACGATTTTTGAAATAAGAACTTTCCCAAGAACAAAGTTTATTCTTGTTACTTCACCCAAGTATATATTTTTGAGCTCAATATTTAATTTATATTTAAAGATTACATTCGAGTTAAATAAAATTTAAAAACAATAATATTTGTAGCTGAAAAAAGATACTTATTTAGCGCAACGGACCCTTATTGAGCACACGCGACCTCCCTTCAACAGACCTTTTTCAGCACCCCGTTATACATACTGTATGATTATTGGCAATAATCATATATTATGTACAATAATTAATTTATTGGTTTTGTCATGTTAATTAAAACGAACAAAAAGTACGTCAGGACTAATTGGTTTAATAATTGTACGCAAATCATAGACTAGCGTGTGCAAAGTGTTTTTGAGTTTATGTTCTTTTATAGAAATGATCGAACGGAGCGCCATACGAATCATATCAATGTTCAACTCGACATGCAAAAAGGTCAACGTTTGCAACTGTATTCACAATTTTGGTACTATGTTGAGACATTTAGAACAATTACTGGCTGTCATGTAAACGGTGAAGACGTTGGGTGCACGTTTTTTCAAGGAAATTTGCTAAAACGATATTAAAATACGAAATGAAAGTAACGAAATTAAAATATCGGTACTGTATAAAAATATCAAAATGTAGAGAAATTGTCATTATTCGAACCCTTACTGGCAAAATTTACTTATTTCTGAACGTCGTCGTATTGTCTTGGTTGTTCGCTCGTTTTGTCCATACCTGTTTAAAAATAGACCTTAGACACATACAAATGATAAAAAAATCAGTATTTGACCGCTAATTTACTAATTATAACCTGTACGAACCGGTTAGTTAATAACAACTAACTGGTCAGCTGATTTGTCATTTACCGGTCAGTTTCGTTCATTAAAATTTCCCCAACAAATGGCCTACGCATTGATCTGTTAACCGGCCGAAGTTTCGCGAAAGCCCTTTAACCAGCCATTTAAAAAATAGTGGCCAGTTATTAACGTTAAACGGCGCATCATGTATTTGATTACCAACAATATTCATAATGTTTAAAATTGCCATTACGATTTTAATTTATTACCATGTTTGATTTCGAGATTTCGTGCAATGTTTTCAAGTCTTAATATCACCAAATGCTCCGTATTTTATATCCTGTTACTACCGTCTGTCAGAATAAATTTATCGTTTCGTGGTTAACCGCGGTTAACGCGATCTTCAAAACGGAGTCATAAAAAAACAATTCTGTTTATTAACAATCGTTACGTGTTTTCATTTCGCTTTTTTGTGTTTCGTTTCCTCCAACATAAAATTGCTAGCGTTGACCAAAGTCATGTTTTAGTAGTCCGACTAGGAACTGGGATTATATTTTTGTCCTTACGTAATTAATCCTACACAAATAACGTTTAGGCGCGGGTTAAGGCATAGTTAGATTAGTTGCGACTGTAGTCCTCAACTCTTTTTCGGACGCTCATTTTTCGGACGATTGCTCATTTTTCGGACGCTTTTCGGCCAAAATAGGGCCATTTTAATAAAAAAATCCTTTTGACGATCCTCCGTTTTCGGACGCTACTTTCGAGAGCCGTAAACATGCGAAAATAAAGCAAAGACTGTTGGTCAATTTGAAATGATTAGGGCCAACAAATTGTATATACATTTTCCCTGTGGGACCTTTTTCTTCCTTGAATTGACGAAAACACAAATGGTGTACATATACCGTGTGCATAAGGTATGTAAACACTTCCCTTGGGAGTTTAAATTCATGCATTCAAAATCTGTTCATTTAAAATTCGAAATTAATTTGTGCTTCTTTTTCGCACGCTTTTTCGGCCAAAAAGGGGCCTTTCTAATACACAAATGGACCTTCTTGTGATGATGCTCCTTTGTCGGACGCTGTTTTCGAGAACCGAAAATGTCCGTTAAATGAGTAAGGACTGTACTATTAATCCGTAAAGTTTATTAATTAATAAATATATTTTGTTCTCTTTAGCGCTTAGTTGTTGATCGTGTTATGTTTAAATTCACTGTCATCTGAGATGATCACATTCAAATTACAAATTCCCAACAGCAAAAAAATCATTATTGAAATGAACTCGACGAAGTGTCCGACAGTTGTCTTTGGGGGTTAACATCGATATTGTACTGTCGTTTTTATATCACCGGTAATAAAATTACTAGTATATAATTCAATTCGGTATAAGCACAGCCAGCTTTTAGAGTTCAAATAGAGAAGATGAGCGGCTTACAGGTTATTGAGAAAATTACACTTTTAGTTTGTATTATCATACTATATATGAGACCAACATGTAATTTGTGCAACATAAATAATAATAAAAAATTATTCCAAAATGAATTAATAACTACAGGGAGTCAGCCACAAAACGAAACTAAAATGATGTAAACATATATATCCATGAATCTCAAATAAAGACTGTAAAGTAAAACTTAAAAACCGGATATTATGTGTTTGAAATGCGTTTATTACTCAACACTTAAAAAATATATCCGACGCGCTACAATACGAAAAGACAGTAATTTAAAGTTCAATTTATTTTAGCTACTAGAAGGAAGTGTTTGCACACACACGACTTGTTTTTCCTCTATTAAAGGCATCAGGAAGCCCAATAGGGCAAAACGGATGTTGCTGACCCCCTCAACTTTTCGAGAAAATAACATTGACGGTACCGCCGATAAATTATTGGCAATAATAATTTATTGCTAACCGGAAAGTTGAATAACAGCCGGTAAAATTTTTCGATTTCCTAGATTTAGCTAAAATTTGGCACAAAAGGGTAGAGTCCCGACCTTCAAATTGTGTATTTTGCGTTTCCGAAAAACGTGCACAATTCGGAAGTCGTGCACAATTTGAGAGTCGTCCAAAATTTAGTAAAATCGTTATTATTAAGCTGACTACTAGTTTTACAGGGCGTTTTAGAGGTAAGGGGTCAGTTGGCGGTAGTCACTACCGCCAAAGAAATATTTTTTGGCGATAGTGCCAGCACTACCACCAACTGACCCGCAGCTTGGTAAAATCGCAAAACTACCGCCAAACTAAGAAAAAAAATACATTTTTTGGCGGTAGTTCATATTATTATTATTTTTTTCGAACCTCCAAAAAAAAATTTTTAAAAATAAATATTTTCTATAACTTACATACATAACTTACACGGTCCAGACGAAATTTTCCAAAGTTCCAGTTGCTTTTTTCAAGCAAATCTAGAACCATCTTAACGTAAGTCAAATTTTTGATGACATAATACGACAATGAACTAATTCAACCGATTGAGTTGAACAAAAATTTGATTATATTTTCGCGCCGTACTTTGCACATTCTGACGTTTGACAATCAGCGTTTAATATTTGATGGAACCGGATGGACTCTAACTAAGGAAAATAAGGCGAAATTCATATTCCTGAAAAAAATTTCATTCGCGATCAAAAACTTTAGAACTAAAAATAAAACAATTATTTTTGTCATTTGATTTCGAGATCTAGAATTTAAGCGAAAAAACTAAGAGATTTCTAATACCTTATAGACTTTAAATAATGTACTATAAGTTATAGTACTATAAGCTACATGAACGATTATGCGAACTTTTCCTACAAACTTAATAATCATAAACAATCTGTAAAACACGAATACAAAATTAATATTTAAAATTAATATTATATTTGAACTACCGCGAAAAAATACTCCTATGCGTCAGTTCGCGGTAGTTCTACCGCGAAACTTAATTTGGTGCACTACCGCCAATTGACCCATAGCAAGGTGGTTGGCGGTACTACCGCCAACTGACCCGCTTCCGTTTTAGAGTCAAAAATATACACAAAATTATATATATAGTACAATTAGGTATAAATATAATCTATCAGTATACCGGATGTACCATCTACGGCTGGACAGTGTCGGAGAAGTGGCGCGGAGTGAAAACCCCCAGTGACAGAAGACTTTTTGACAAAACCAGTTTGAGCAGAAGCAACAAACCCACTTATTAACTTCTGCTCTCGACCCAATTCTTAGCGCCACTTGCTTAGACTGTCCAGCTCTAGATGGTACATCCGGTATGTTTGCATTTAGTGAATATAATTTTAGTCGGGCAATTACGATCTGAATCATGGATTGAATAATGAAGCGAAGAATGACGAATTTTGTTATTCAATTTTAAATGCCGGTCAGGTGTACGTTGATCCTGATTTCGAAGTAACCGCCGAGTTCTGGTTTTATACACGTCGATTTTTTTATTTATTATGAATTTTATAATACAAAGGAAATTTCCGCCAAATTTATTTTTTTAATTTGTGATGATCGAAATTTGATAAAAACTTGACAATTGTGCGAACCAAAACAAAGAAACAAGAAATGGGGTGGAAATCGCCAAGCAAAAGACTTCACCAACAAAACAAACGTGCTGTGTTTATTCGGGATGATCTCAGTGCCTGCGATGTTGACCAGGTAAATCAGTCATACCCCAACACATGCGTTTTTTAATCACGTTTGAGATAACCCAATTTGGAATTTTTCTGCACAAAGTTCCCTGTCGAACCTTAGTTCTGGTATACACCAGGCTGTTTTACGAAAATTGTAAAAAAAAGGATGAAACGTAATTATGATTTTTTTCACATATCAAACCTTTCTGATTACATCAAAATACGTCTTTTACAAAAATACGATTTTTCTGACGGCGACTTTCGATTTTCGGTTTGGACAGCCTAGGCGAACCGATATTTTTCAGAACAGATTTAAAACAAACTAGAATATAATGACAAATCAAAAAATAAAGGCAGAGTGTTTTTCAAAGATATGCATTTCGGAAAATTGAAAGATAACGGGTGAAAGATAACGGCTTGATTGGTGTATTTAATGAGAACGTTTATCTCTCTGTCTAGGGTGGCCTTTCAAATTGCTGGTTCATGTCTTCCATAGCATCCGTCGCCTATCAACTTCCCGACGGCAATCCTCTTAACGTTAAAGAAACGGCAATAAGACGAATGGTTCAAATTGACCAAAACACCAAAGAGGAAGCCGCAGAGACTGGTTTGTATCGGTTCAAGTTTTTTAAACTTGGCGAATTTGTAGACGTCATCATTGATGATGTACTTCCCCCTTGGTAGGCTGTTTAAACTACATTTCAGAAATTCCTGTAGCGCAAACCAACAAAAAAATTTTATACCAAAAAATTAAGAATAACACTATAAAAACGTGGCAAAAAATTTAAGAACTGGACCTCAGAATTTCGAACGACTTGACATTACGACACATTTTTAGACCCCGCTTTGCAAACCGAAATAATTTTGGTGCGCCGTTATGTTTTCAAAATTTTTTTTTTCTAAAAACGGGACTAAACATAGTTGCGGAATTTTCAGACTTTTTTGTCATATATTCGCAAGAAGTTTTTACATTTTTTTATCTACTCAAAGTTCGAAATTAATAAGTCGCAAACTATGAAAGATATAAATTTTCCGGAGCAGTTTAGACAGCCTTCTGATTGGCCCAAATGCAACGCATCGCCCGGCGCTGAATATTGGGTTGTACTTCTTGAAAAAGCTTATGCCAAATTTTGTGGAAAATACAAGGCTTTAAATAATGGGTGGCCGCATTGGGCCATGGTTGAGTTGACAGGTGGAATTTCGGTGATGTGTAAAGGTCTTAATGCCGCACAAGTACAGGAAATGGAGCAAGTTAAGGTTTATGATAGTAAGACGAAATATTTTTCAATTTTCTATTAAGTTTACAGCCGTCAAGCCAAACTAAAACGAAACAAAGTAAATATGTTAAAGTTGCGTTTAAGTTGTGATAAGGACCGGTCAGTCATGTTGTTTACAAACTGTACGTTCGGGGAGAACGCAACATGACTGACCGGTCCTTAAGTTGTTTTATAATAAAAAACAAATAATTTCTAGAAGTTTCAACTATTTGTTATACATACGGACTTGACGTTACTAACAGTACAAAGGGATACCTAACCCTATCCCGATAAACCAATTTTACTTCAAACCTTCATTAGATTTTGACCTTTGGCAAATGCTGTGGAAGTTGCAGCACTCTTCTATTATATGTACTTGTAATACGACAAATAAACCAGACGCCGGCGTCAATTATGGACTTGCAAATAATCACGCGTATAGCCTCCTATGTCTGGAAAAAGTTACATTGTTGGACGGTGAAAAGGCCAAACTAGTGAAAATTCGTAATCCTTGGAAAAGTGGTGAATGGAACGGCGCCTGGTCCGATAATTTTGGATTAATAATCAAAACTAACTTCAAATGATACTATTTTAGTAGAGATACAATAAACATGTATCTGTGAAGCTATTTCAAATTTAAGTGTGCCGTAAATTTCCTGTTTTTTATTCTCTGTTCTATTAATTTTTTTACAAGTAAAAAAGGAAGCACTTCGGCTAAATATCAATAAAAAACGAAAAAATTCCAATTTCCAGATTTCTAGATAGTGGTTTTTTTCTTAAAAAGGTTGTTTTTTTCCCATTTTGAGCTCTCGAAGTTAAAAATAGAAATTTGTCGTATGATTTTTTTGCACAAGTTTACCTGATAAATGCCGTGATACAAATATTTTTATCAACAGCCCGCTTAAGTAAATCCGATTTAATCCCTGATCAAAGAAGCGACAATTGGGATGAAGTTGGTGACGATGAAAAAACGCGTATCGGGTATGCTGATAGAGGTGACGGCGCGTTCTGGATGAGTTTCGATGATTGGATTGACAAATTTGAAACATTCAGCATTTGTAGAATGCCAGAGTTTGATCCCGATGATGAAAAAGTTGTCGATGAAGAGTAAGTCATTCTGGTTTTCATATCTTAGTATAAATTATAGTGTTAATGTAGAATGCATACTTAGCATTTGTAAAGTTCGTAGTTACGATTATAGTTCAAACCATAGCAGCCGACTCTCCGACAAACCGGCAAACAAATACAATTATTGTGTGGTTATCATAAATATAAATAAATAGCATACTTAAACGTCACTTTACCTTCTTACATATGTTTTTTGTGAAATATACATTATGAGAATTATAGCCTAAGCAATAATGTTAACGTTATATTTAAGCAATTACGCTATGTTCGCACTTCTCCGGTTTCCACCAACGCGTTACAACGGCCTACATTATTAATCAACCAACCCCTACCCACTTATACTACCAGTTCCGGCTACACCTTCGCTTCTATAAACTAAACTCTATCGCGTGTCATATGTCTTCATCCGCCGTATAGGATATAAGTTATTCCGTTTGCTTTTATCCAATCCGTTATAGTCTATATAGTACAGGCATGTGTACTAGACAACGTGTGTGTTTTTCATGAAAGTTTTAAAAATTCGAAATTTACGCTGTTTTATAACGTTTATAGTTAGATGCTAACGTACCCCTTAACCGTTCAAAAATATCCGAAAATCCTAATAAAATTAAGTTATTAAATTTAGGGAAGCCAAAGCAAGAGATCATCGAGTAATTGGCGTTTTTGAGGGAGGCGTCAACGCGCCGGTTAACTATGACGAAATGATGGTAACAAAAACGACGCCAAACCGCCACGTACAAGTCGAACTTACCGTTCCAGAGTCAGACGATGAAAAGCGACTTGTTTGGCTTCAATTTTTGTTAGATTGTCCGAGAGGTGGTGTACAACGAATGGTTCAGTTTAGCGTTTATAAATTGGAGAATGATTTTCCTACCGATCGAAAAATGACTAGGCAAGAACTTGAAAACGCAGAAAGGGTAGGTTTAAAACTTTTAACTTTGAAGTTTTTCTGTTTAGGGCAAAATTGTACAATATGGTTTTAGGTCTAACGGTATACCGTCTGAGTCCGAATATTGTGTTTTACGTAAAAAGGCCAACGTACCGTTATGTATGTACCGATATGTATGTAAACTATAGTATATACAGACGGCATTTTGTGTCGGCGGACTATGCTTTCTCTATAAAATACTACATAACTATATCTATCTATACAGAGTCTGATCGTGCTTCTAACCGCATACCTCAGAATGTGGCATAACTATTTCTATTAAGATTGATTCAATCTTGCCTAGAGAAGAACCGTTTGCCAAACGAAAATATCACCACGATGGGTATTTATTTAACCTTGAAACTAACAAGCGGTACATAATCACCGCCACAACGTCCCTTGACGGGAACACGGATAAATGCAAGTTTATGATTCGTACGATTGGTCAAGGATTGACACTTTCGCATAGAGGTGTGTTGACGTCACCAATAGATATTTAAGAATGAGAAATAATTTTGATGGTTTTTGTTTAAGGTTGAACCAGCTCATGTTTTTAGGACTCAAGAAGCTAGTCCAAGTCAGATAATTTTTATTTATTTTTTTTGACCCGACAGGCCAGCTCAGCTTGTTTAAGTTTTTGAATTGTGCCAAACTCTGCCAAAGACAATACCGTAAGACATGAGCTTAATTTGTAGCTTAAGAATTCCATCTATTATAACTTATCGGTTTGCGCTCACACCCTCTTCAGTTAAATGAAAAAAGTCAATTTTACTGTTTGTATCACGTTGGGTAAAAAATAAATGTGTTAAATGTGTAATTATTATTACATTACGTCAACTCAGTCAAAGAAAATCCAACTCCTGAGCTAGTGGAAAAACGAAATGCGGAAAATGATTGGATTCTTGTTTCTAATGCGAAAAACCCCATAGTTCGTACTTGTCAATTTTTTTAAAGAGACATTTTCATTTTGTCTATTATAGTATAACGCAGGTTTGGTCTGTAAATCTCTCTCTCAGCTTAATGGTGTCGCAACAACTGGAGGAGAGATTTAAAGAACAATACCGTAGTAGCCACCAGGTGGCTGCCACCTATTTAAATTATGGCTATTATATGTGGGATTTACTAAAGGATAGCCCATAGGCTGCTGAAAAACTGTTGAAGGAAACAAATTGTGAATTGGATATGTATACTTATTAAGTCGCAGATATTTACTTAACTCTTTGGTATCACCGTGTGACGATCGTCACACAACGGCCTATTTGCTCTATATTTCATCAAAACAACCTCAAATCAAAAATCGCTGATAGACGGGTCAAACCAAATTGCATTCAAATTTCAACAAAAATCGAAAATCAATCAAAAAATTCTCAAAAATATTCCTTGGATGACTTTGCAGACATTTTGATGATTTTTTGTTGGTCAAATTAGATTTAATCTAATAGCCCATAAAAATCTTTGCGAAGAATTCTTAAAAAACGGCCATAAGTTATGGCCCATAACGGGCTTGTTTGATGATAATCAGACAATGTCTCTTACGGGTTATACGAACACATTTTTTTTGATAAAATTTTATTATCTGCAAGCTACCTATGTCTATAGTGTTAAAAGAAATTGCGAACAATTTCCTTATTCGACAAATGAAAAAATTATAGATATGTCTATGTCTCTAGTTGCCTTGCAGATAATTGTCTTATCTACGACTACGTTGTAGATAAGACATTATTAAATTGATCATTTTATATTTATAGTACAATGGTTATTATAGAAGACAAGGTCGACTGAACTTTAACGGACAACCTTACTTCAAACGTGCTAATCTTTATCTATATGCTTCTTCTTATAATGGAAACTGGCATTTTGAGAATAAGCTGGATGCAAATAGTGCAACCTACTGGAAACATGCCGGCCAATCGATTTACGAAGACGGGTGGCAAAAAGGTTCCGATGATATGAAAGTGGAAAATTTCACCAAAATCACCGTTTCTGGAGCCCACAGACATCGAAAGGTAACAAACATATTTTGTTTAAGTCTATTAGGGTATCCGTGTTTCGAAAAACTAAAATCCGAATCCAAATAAACTAACAAAACATCACATTTTACACCATTTTTTACGTTTTGTTCGTTTTGGACTGAGATTGTTCGTTCTTGATTAAGAGAAAAACAAGAAAAAATCGGTTTTTGCGTGTTTTGACCCCTAGGCGTTATATTTAATTTTTCATTATATTTTTTTTCTTATTTGGAGATGCTGAATCTAATGTGCAAACTTTGAAAGTGATCTGAAGACCCCAATTTTAACCGGGGTACGCTAACTTCCGTATCATTTTTTGTCGTTTTTAATTTACAAACTCTAGTACAATGGCACTTACGTTAAGTTGCCTGAACTTCACAACGGCGAGCTGCAATTTGAACATGTCGACGGTGGTCTCTATCTCTTTTCGTCCTCATATAATGGAAATTGGCATTTTTCGAGTAAATTTGATTCGAACTGGGCCGACTACTGGCAATGGAAATGGTTTTCAATTTTTTCGAATGAGTGGAAGGGCACCGACAATTTGTGCGTTAGAGTTGGCGAAGCTGATGATTATGAGGCAATTAAGATCTCTGGTGCGAACAAAGACCAGGTAAAAAAGGAGTTCAACTTATTTCTTATTTCTACAATAATCCTTTTTAACCACCAAATATATATTGAAATCCGACAAAAGCACGTACAAAGTTTAACTTAATAGTGTTTTCAAATTTGAGAAACTATCACCTGAAGCCCACCAGGACCTTAATGGTTCGCGTTCATAATGCATTTTCTTAATCCCAGGGGGACAATGGTGCTAATTTGGAACCATCTTTGTCATAAAAGTAGGTTTTCTCACGTTTTTTTCAGAATGAGTTAAAAAATAACTTGCAACTACTGGCACTTGGGCCCAAAATTTCGTTCCAGCGAAAAAATACCGGCACATGAAAGGGACCCTATGGTGTTCAAAAATATATCTGATTACGCCCACTTTTACTTTTTTTTATCGGAGGATGTTCAAAATAAGAATACTTTAAGAATTGTTAATATATTATTGATTATACAAATATTAGTACAACGGCGTTTACCACAAGATGCCGTTTCCACACAACGACCGAACTCATTTTGAACATGTGGACGGCGGTCGATACTTATTTGTGAATGCTCATCATAACAATTGGCACATTGCTGATGTTTTCGATACAAAATGGGCTCCTTACTGGCGCAATGCTAATACATCCATTTTTGACGAGGGCTGGCGTGGAAATGGGTGCTGTTTGAAACATATAAGACGATGAAATATTATTTTGAATAACTTTTCCACATATTCTCCAAAATTCTATTATATTTTAATTTCTTATTTCAAACGGCACCGTTGAAATAACCAACTGGTCATAACAAAACTTAACATGGTTGGAATAACTGTTTTTGGCGCAAAAAATGAAAAGGTACATATGTTTAAGAGAAAATAGGTATAACTTATACCGTTTAAGTTATACCGGTATAACGTATACCGTATAAGATAAAATAAGAGTTCTTTTGTGTCAAGTATGAACAAGTTAAGATTTCGAAGTGTAGGGGTCTCATATTAAGAGACGATTTTTTTTTCTCACCGAAATCCATTTTGTCCTTTAGTTTGAACTTACTTTGTTCTTTATGTTGATTTTTTTTTTAGTTTTCGAAAAAAATTCATTGTTTGACTTTAATTTGGTAAAATGTATCCCTTAGTTTGAATTATGTTGTTGAATTTTGTGTCCCTTAATTTGAGATCCCTCTGTATGAAAAAGTCTTCACGTTCATAGTTTTAAATTTTTAAGTACAATGGCGTCTATGCTTTGCAGCCAGACAAATTCAACAACAGATATCACTTTGAACACGAAGTAGGTGGCCTTTACTTGTTTTCGTCCACTCATAACGGCAATTGGCACTTTTCTCACTCATTCGATTCAAATTGGGCCGATATCTGGATGGGGAAGAACGAATGCATTTTTGATAATGAACATTGGCACAAAGATAACATAACGGTCACTCCTAAATATGAGTAAAACCGTTCATAAGTCTTTTTATTAAAACAAACTCTTTACATTATTTAACTGGAAAACTCCAAGGAATAAACGATTAATTTGTTCAATCCTATAATAAAACATAATTATCTGAGAGCCGTGTTTATTTATATTTTAGGGGAAGACGCTTTAATTTTTTTTTCAAATTTTGCCACTTAACAATTTTGGTTATGATTTTTGGTCCTACGGGCAAAAACAAACAATCGTTTAAAAACGTGATCAGAGACCTTGAATGAGTTTATGTCGGGAATTCCATATTTTATTCCAACTTGGAAAAACACAATATTTGTAAAAATGTGAATTTTACCATATGGCCAGAGAAGTTCGTAATCCAATTAAGTGTTTTTTACAAGATAAAAAATGAAGTTTACTCTGATTATTGTATCAGCAGTTGTGGCGAGTCCGACTGATATTTTTGGTCAGACTAGAGACGCTCTTTGCACGGCGTCAGGTGGATCATGTCTTGATTGGCGATATTACATATGTACAGGACACGGAGTTATTAACCATTTATTTAAGACAAATAAAGGACTGCAGTCCTTGTTCCCGAAAAGGGTGTCACCTAAACGGGTAACATCTAAACATGGAACTGTCTCCCAAAGGGGTAAAAAAAATTTTTAATTTTTTCAAAGTCACCGAAAGGGGTAGTACCCAAAAATGGGTAATATTTTTGAGATTTGTACGCACCTTTAGTGTTTAAAATATCAAATTTTCTCAATTCGACACGGACTTTAGGTTAAAACTTGAGGTTAAAAAGCAAAAATATAAACTTTTTAACGTTAAAGATAACTAATTTTCCCAAAACGAGTCGGTTTTGTTTACTCTTTTTGACCGTTTCTGGGACAAGTACTGTACTGAAGAGATCGGGTTTGATAACTGAAAATAACACCAATTTTTTCAATTAATAATAATAAATTTTTCCAATTCCAAAAAGCTGGATATGAAAGCGGTAAATGCAATGGAGACTCTAACCGCAAATGTTGCAACAATTGCAACGCTTCATGTCAAGCCCAAGAAAGTATTGACGCAAGAGGTGACGGCGCTTGCGATGACATGAATGGAAAGTGTATGCATAATACCAACTATTGTAGCAGCAGATGGCATAGTGGTAAATGTGGAGGATCAAGTTTATCTGTCTAAACTATATACATGTACTTGAACTATATTAGATGGTATAGAATTTGTAGTGACGAATTTATACCGTAGCTATATACGTAGCTATAAAACAATTTCGACCAAATTGTAGAGCTCATACAAACGTTTAAGTTACTCATAATATAGGAAAAAAATGTACGACAAATGTACTTTCTCGAGAAGAAACGCCGGTACATAAGAAAAACATTTATGTATTTTTTTGTTCAAGCTCTCAGGCATTTGATTTTTTAGCAGCTTTGCACTGATTTTCTAGCGGTTTTAAGCCATTTTCTATAATAAAAATGTTTTCAAACACTAGTAAAAATGTTTTGACATCTGTTTGGGAGTCCCGTTTTGGTATCAACTTTGAATCTAGCCGCTAAAATGTGAAATCGTAAAGTTTGAAAATTTATTATTTGTAAATTATTATTTATGAACTCTTATTTGTATTATATTTATTTGTATTACATATATTTGTATAATATCATTAAAACGGGAATCTAAAAACTCGGCGACAAACTGGACTGCGCAACAACAATCATGTTTTTGTTACACGGCATCACGGTGATTTTGTCGTCAATTTTAGCCTTGCGTTTTGTATATATTTGTATGCATGTATTATTTAGTAATCCACTTCTTAATCTCTTTTAAATACACTTAACTTTCAGGTTCTGAAAGATCAGGACCGTAATATTATTCATTATAATTTTGTATGTGGTATATAAATTATTCATTATATAATATACGGTCTGTTTATACATAAATTTTTTTTTCATTTTTAGGGTACGATTTACTACCCTTACTACCCTCTCATCTTAATAACAGTTTCTTCATCTTTATACTCAATTGTTTACACTAGCTATACCGAATAATAAAAACTGGTTATTCCAAACTAAAAATGTCTAAAAAAGTCTTTTATGATTTAGTGATCAGTTTGAACAGCCTATTTAAGTTCACGCCAGTGTTGTGCAAGCGGAAGTGGCGGAGGTGGGGGTGGCAGTTGCTCACTCGTCCGATACTCCAACACGTACGTGAAAGGTTACAATGGTCTACGAGTTGAAGTCGATTCAGGATTCAGTATCAATTTGTCCAAGTACCAATTGTTACTGTTAACTTTTTCGAAAGTCTAGTTTTTTATTTTCAAGACTCAGCAAAATGCTAAAATTGTAAATACGTGAAAGCAATTGTTTACCATATGATATGGACCATATGATGTGGTCCATGTGCATAAATAATAAAAAAAACGGGGACCTCAAAGTAAGGGCTCTCAAAGTAAATGCCGCTTTTTCAAACTAAGGGCCATCTTTTGGCTTTTTTTGTTTCGAACTTTATTTCACTTTCTCACTGGTAGGGCTTTTTCAAAGTAAAGGCCACCTCAAAGTCAAGGTCACTTTTTGAAATTTTTAAAAATCCAAAAAAGTGGCTCTTACTTTGAGGCCCCGTGTACATGTATTAAAAAATATGTTAGGATAACAAAATTAACCGTTAAATTAACCTTGAAAAGTTGTCATCAGGGCTCGGCAAAGCCGTTTCATATTTTGACAGCCTTTCACAAGAAAAGGTCTAACAGTTGTTAATTTGGTATACATGTAAGGTCGTGTGTAATTTATTTTTGATACGATTGAACAGGTTTCAAAAGCAGTATGGACACCATTAATACATATGCGCGTCAATGTCAGGTGACCGTTTATGTTACCCATGCATTTCGACAAGAAGGTCAAGAAATCGGCGGCACCGTTGTACCCCCGGCTTCTTACTCAAACCATTTGGTTGGCCATGCTATCGATTTCAACCTCGATACGCCAAACGGCTGGTGCAACGGCGACTGCCTAGCTGAGGGTTAAAAAGGTTTTCGGATTTTTGTCAGGTTGAATTAATTTTTTCCGACTCTGTTGACAACAGTTTTTTTTTCTTTACAGTAGTCATTTTTTAACGATGGTGGATAAAGAGTTTTTTGTTAAATCTTTTAACCCTCGTCTAGCTTGGGAAACGGACTCATATGGAAAATGCTTCACCGATAAGGTTGTAGCTAATTCCAATCTTCGATGGGGACAAAGTTTCAATGATCCCGTGCACATCGATGATAACCTCTGGTACTCCGATTCGGGGACATGGACCGACCTCTACTATGCAAACCAAAATAACTGCTAATTATTAAAAATAATACATGTTAATTTTAAATAAATTTTTAATCCATTTTTGATCGCCTAGATCATATGCCTGTATGTTAAACCAGTGTTGTGAATTTGCGTTGGGGCGTAGGGGCGTACCAACCCAAGGCCAGCATGATTTTGACTGACTGCCCCAACCCCACGGGAACGCCAACGCGAAATAAAAAAATGCCCCTATGGCACAACTGTGTTAAGCATAATACGGCCACTTTTGACAAAAAATATTGAATAATTAGTTTTTTGTCTGAAATACATGGCCCATGCATCTATTATACTTTGTGTATAACGAGTTCAATTAAACAAGACTACACATCAACTTTATTTAATTGTTTTCGAGGACTATTAGTTAGGACCTTAAACTTTTCTTAGACTCAAACTTTTTTTAGATAAACTTGGCTCCGAAAACCTTTTATTCGTACAATGGTTCTCTAGAAAAAACAGTGGAAAAACAATTGCACTTAGCCGGACGAAAAAAGAGTCACGCGCGTGAAACAGGATGGCAAGATCAAATATACACGCTTCTATGGAAAAAGTATAGAATCATACTTTAGAAAACTAGAATTCAAATATGAACAGTGGTATAACAGGAAATAAATAACATATCAATTAAGACATTGATTGTCTTGGCAAACTTTTGTTTCATCGTACTCGTTGCAACCGGATTTTTCTACAACTCGTTTGATCCATCGGTAATAATTCACCACAGATGTGTAAATACCTGAAAAGTTTAGACTTTATTAGGTTCAAACATTTGAAACTTTATTGCTTGTAAAAAAAATTTGTATAGAAGGTTTCAGAAGTATATCTTATCCTAGATCCAAGATATTCACTAAAATAGCCGCTCGGGACCACATGTGGTCCCACTGCGCGGTCTCGGGTTAATGACTCAACGTGATCTTTTTTTGTTTCTGTAAGATAATTTACTAATAGGACAACATCAATGATTTTTGAAACATAAAAAGATTTTTCACCTGGAAGTTGCCGTGACTCATCGCAGTTAATACCAAAACTAACCACTCCGGTTAAATAAGCTTTTCTTGTGGTAGGATAGATTGATTGTGTTTTATTTAGTCGTTCATCAGTAAGATAGCAAACCAGCGGACCACCAGAGTCGCCTCTATATCAGGGTTTGAAGTATTTAGTTTTTTGTGAACAAAATGGAAATTTAATTTATCGGAAATTTTATATATCGGCCATTTTTGTTTCCACGAATTTTGTACCTTGTAAAGCAATTTATAGCTTTTACAGCTATTATTATCACGATTTTTAGGGTCCATCGGCTATGGGTTAATAGCGGTCCCAACGCCCAAACATATGTTTTTTGGAAAAAATGTTGGATAGAGTGAGTTTTGACCGTTTTGTCAAATTTAGAGAAAAGTTTCGATTTGGTATATGATATGGTAATTTACTAAATAATGTTGGGAACCCATTACTGCATGCATCTACGAACTGGCTTCCATAGCCACAACTTTGACCTTTAGCGCACACATGTTGATTTTTTCGAATAACTCGTCTATTACTATAGGCCGCATTCCATTGTGCCGCACATGTCTGATCAATAGGAAATGTTAGACAGTTTGAAAACTGTGACAACGAACCGTGAGAAATTACCTTGTCATCTACGTATTTCAATTTTCCTTTTTGCAGAACGTCCGGATAAATCAATGTACTGTCAACCTCATTTATATTGCCCCAACCAGTTACCATACAGTCAGAACCACCAGCGATTTGTTTTCTATCTGAAAAGTATACTGAACGCAAAAATAATGGCAATATATTAGCACAGGGTAGATGGATGTAGGGGTTGGGATTCGTCTAATTGTTATACTACCCTTTGGTTCATAGGATATGGAACAAAAAATCGTTCTAATCGGAACCAGTGTTGGAAGCGTTAGGCGTTGGGGTGCGTTGGTCAACGGCCAACGCCCAGCCAACGGGTTGGAAACGTTGGGCTTTGAAGAAATTTTCTTCCCAACGCGTTGGGAGCGTTGGGGAAAATTTTCTTCCCGAACGCTAAAGGCAATTTTATACTGTATGTATGCTGTGTAAAAGCAAGACGCCCCTTCGACATGTTCTCTTTCTTGTTCTAATTCGTGCTCTCTTTCTTGTTCTCTTTCTTAAAATAGTTTTCCACTTATCCGTTAAACATCAGTGTTGGAATTGTTGGGCTTTGGGGTGCGCTGGCCAACGACTAACGCCCAACCAAAGCGTTGAGAACGTTGGGCGTTGAGAAAAATCCGAGCGTTCGCCAATGCTTGCGTTGAGCGTTGGGGAAATTTGGAGCGTTGGCCAACTTTTCTAACACTGATCGGAACTCTTCAGTTCCATGGAATGATTTTCAAAAAGGTTTGATCAAGCACCGTCTAGATACCCTTATCTTACCCAAATAGGGACAAAATGGGTTTTCCTACTTTTCCGTACTTTAAGTGGTGAGATAATTCGTTATGTAGTGCATGTATCATTGATTTCATTGGAAAATTATCTAACTACCCCACACATACTCTGATTCAAGCATGCTGGTTGGGTACAATCATCGAACAAAACACATTGTCCATCATCTTGGGTCGGGTACAACTGAAGAAGAGCCACATCATGATATTGCAAATTGTCTCGGGTATTATAATTGTAATGTTGGATTACTTTGCGAATCTTCAGTGTTTGTAGCGTACAATTGTTATCGCTTTCACGAGTTCTGAAAATAACATTTTATCCCGAAAGTCCAACAGTTGAGCCGTTTAAAACTGCTTAACTTTATCAAGCGTTTGTCGGTCTCAAAAATAGCTATTTTGAAAATCGTATAACAAAACTTCAAACTTGGTTATAACTTATAAGTTAAACAACATTAAAAATTATAACATTTATAATGAACCAACTGCGGAGTAAAGTTTCACCCCTTTATTTTTCAAATTTCGATTTCGATATTTCCCATTTTTCTTGAAGAATACAATTTTGCTTGTCCCTCTTCTGACCTTGGTTTTGAAGGATAACGGCGCGTTTGGCGTAACAGAGAATTGGTATGGTACCCCGGGGGTACTGCCCCCAAAAAATGTGAAAAATTCTGTTTTCCTACAATTAGTTCTTAAGGCGTTAATACTTCTTACGTACATCCACTCGAATTCCTGAGAATTTCGTTTTGAAATGCCAACATCTACCCGCCACTTGTTTTGAACGAATTTTTGTGACAACCCATTTGTACAATGGGCAGCTGTCAAAATCCAACAAGATGAAATCAATGTGGCGCCACAAATGTGCTCGACCCCATTTACGGGTTGCTTATATCGAAGACGTACTTGATAGGGTGCTTCCCCTTATTTGGATTTTTTAATGTTTAATAACATGAAAATTTAGTTGAATAACTTTTCTCATAATAAACTCTTGAACACGCATTGATTATGTGACATAATTTTTGCCTCGTCGGCGATGAGGAATTGGTCCCTGACCAGAGTTGTAAAAGTTCTGTTTTTAATTTCAGAACAGAACGCTCGTTCTTTTGATGATGAGTGTACAACTTTCGTGTGCTGGCAATAGAACGCTCCGTTCTAAATGACCGTTCTGTTCTGTCTCGTGAAGGGAAAATTGCCAAGAACGGTGTTCTTGCGTTCTTTTGTTCTATTAGCGTTCTCGTTCTAAAGTTTTCAAGTTCTGCGAAAAAACGGACCCTTTACATCTCTGTGCCTGGTAGCTAATAAATTAAATATTTTTTAACTATGAGGGTGTTAAATTATAATGGTTGGGTAGTATGTAAGAAAAATTGGGTGTTCTCAAATGATACTCGATGATTTTAATAATTTCAGAATGGTACCCAGATATTGATATCTGACAAAAATTATTTTTGTTGATGAATCCGATTCTTCAAGTGCATCAATACCACATCGAACTCTGGCAACGCTCGAGCGGTCAATAAGGGGTCGCTTTCCACACGTATTCTGAGCGTGAACAAATTCATTCTGAGCTTCCCTACAAATTGGAACCGGGCAATAATCCCATTTATCTTTTTCGGCCGTTCCGTTTCCAACATTCACATAGCACCAAGGTCCGATAAGATCAGCTTCCCCATTTTCATTTTGTGGGTTGCGACAGAAATTATGACTTCCGACATTTTTGTATTTGTGAGGGTACATGCTTTGGTCGTCCCACGCCGCACATTCCATGCCGGTATTAGTTGACGATATTTCTCCCGTGTAAGTCACTTCGTTGTAAAAATCTGACTGTGGCTGCCAACAACGATTTCCGCGACCAGCGACTTTTTTTAGCTATTAAAGGTGGATACAAATATGTTTTTTTAAATAAAAATCAAATAAGAATACTCAAAGTATGGACAATATTAGCAAAATTGTTTATCCACCCTTGGGCATTTCACACAGCGGCATTGCTTTTCCTGTTGGCGGTGATAAAGACCAAGTACCACTTTTCATTCTGATTAGATAAAATGTATTTCTTCCCGATTTAATTTTCATTTTTGTTTTTGCATGCCACGATGTAAATGTACTTTTTTGTTTGAGCCCACGTGGTAGTCTGAGTTCCGGTGGAAATTTTCGTGAAGAAGGTGAAAACAGTCTTTTTTTGAGATAAATACCCTGATTACAAGAAAAAGGCAGATTAACCCCTAAACACATCTCACCATTTTTGGATCGACACGTATCGATGTTTCCGCCTACGTTAAACGTTAATATCTTTCCATTTTGATCACTTATTCAGGTAAGATAGCTAGTTTAGGTGGTTTAGTTTAGTCATATCTGAATAAGATTGTGCTATACTCCATTTCTCATGAATTTTCACCGATTAATAAATGAGAAGAATTTTGTCATACTCCTTTTTTATACATGATTATGTGATTTTTCGTATTCAACCATAACTATCAAAAACTGTAAAAGCGTTTTCTTAGTTGTTTTTAGAAAATAAAAAAATCAATGATAAATTATTTCTGCCTCCACATAATCGATAACTCTATGTTGATCTTAGCTTTCATTCCAGTAAGTAAATTCAAAAATAAAATAAATCGCCATTCTTCCACTGCTGTCTAACACGCACGAACGTGCCCCAAAGTCAGTTAAATATCCGGTCCTATAACCAATCCAAACCAAATTTAATTTCCAATCCAAATTTGGAACTTGTGCGAGTTGATTCACCTCGTCAGTCATGGAAATTCTAGATATTCATTAAATTACGTCTTAACTAAGTAGGGGGAAATTCACGCTGTGTCGAAATATAGCCGAATCCTTTAAAACCTACCAGTACAGAGGGTGCGCCGTTATGTTCAAATTATTATGATCAAAAAAAACGAAACATTAGCGGGACAAATTACAGAGTAATAAAAGAGATGCTTAAAATGGATAATTTTGCGTTTCATTGGTCAAAGGTGTTGATTCGAGTTGAACCATAACAGCGCAGGGCATAGGCGAATTAACTTGAAAATTTTCGAAAAGTGGAAAAATAAAATGATCCACGGGCCTGCGCGGAAACATAACGGCGCACGCGCTAGTATTAGTTTAAGGGTATTAAGCTTACTTTAAAACATTATTATGTGTAAGCACTCAGGTAATCACGAAATATCAACCGCTGCTATTGAGAACTGAAATAATTTGAATAATACCTTTCGTCTTCATTACCGTACGGCCGGAAAATGCGTGCTCTTGGGTTGAGTTTTTTGCAAGCTTTTATAGCATCAGAAAAAATGAGACGGGTTTTGAGAAGTTTGTAACATTTACTACTTCCTCGGGTCCAACTCAGTGGGCAGAGTCTTTCCACATTTTCAAATCCACAAGTCCTCGATTTAACTGGTATTTGAAATAAAAATATGAGAAGCACTAGGTTTAAACAGCAATTAATAAAAATTTTCATCATTCAACTAAAAAAGTTATCTACTACTTTTAAGACAAAGTCAAATTGCTTATCTTTTGATAGTATATTTACATTTTGATACTAGAATAAACATGATCAGTCATATAATTCCTCGATGGCTTATTTTCTTCTGAATAAATATGAATTGAATTTTCAGGGGGAAGTCAGGATATCACTGATCATTAACTCATTTAATTGATCTAATTTAATTGATCTAATTTTCATGTATGTTAGGGCTCGTAATATTTTATTTTAAAATTTATTTAAAATTTATTTTTAATTTTATTTTAATACTCGATCATATTACTCAGTGTTTAAATAAAGCAATTTTCCTAGCATTATTCATTTAAATTTAGAAAGCCATTATTAGTATCATACTATTATCATTGATAAAGTTCAACCTATATCTCAAAGTGGTCCGACAACCCCTAGGTAGCCGGGAATTCACAAAAGGTTTATTTTCAATAGAATTACTAATTAATATAAATTAATTTAATAAATTTAAAATAATAATTTAATAAATTGAAAAAAAATTAAAAGAATATTTTTAATTTTTGAGAATTTCCGGCCAGATAACGGCGCAGTGCGTGGGAGGAGTAGCTGGAAAAATTTTCCTTAAAAGTCCGGCCAGATAAAGGGGCGAGCGGGAATTCCGGCCAGATAACGGCGCACCCGATGTATTAAACATTCAGTATTACTAAATTTAAATACTAAATCAGTAAAAAAACAATAATGTTTAAAATGGCGAATACCAAAAAGACTCGCTCTTCATTTAATGAACTAACTAAAAAAAATAAACTTCTTAACCCTTCCAGGGGTAAGTGTGTGCGTATATGCACACGACTTGTTTTTTTGTCGGCTCCCTAGGGGGCCCAAGTGGTCCAAATCAATTTTTGAATAGTCAAATCGACCTAGCTTGACGAGCTCTACGACTTGGCTCTAACTGTCTTTCAATAATAGCTATTTTCAAGTGTGTGCATGTATGCACAAAATTCCCATTTCACCTCTTCCACCTGCGAGTTGAAGCATTTCCGCCTACATGTATATGTCCTTTCTTATTATCTTATCAAAATTAGGGTGTTTTTTGTTCTATATTCACACTTTATTGAAATTAGGATTTTTGACCAAACAAGAAAAATTCATTAAGGTCTAAGCTAGGGGTTATTTTTAATAATAAACAACAAACTTGTATCCGACATATTGAATTGTTATACTAGTAATATTGGACTGCGCTAATATAAGGATTTGTTACCGTGATAAAACATACATTTGTGATGGAGAAATAAATTTACATTTATTTGTGAGATTACCGTATTTATAGGTCCATAACATTTTTATAAAACCAGATGTTTCGTGTTAATGTAAAAACAGTACTTTAATGTGACTCACCTATATGGTTTAAGTATGGTTTAACTCGTACTTGAATAACCAGAAAAATGCTACTGCGTCGTTCTTATTTTTTATGCATGGGCGAGCTATTGTCGTTGTTGACATCCTAAAAATCGTTCCTCTATTTTACAAATAATCTGCGACTTACAGAAACGGCACAACCTGGAAATTAAGAAAACCTCCATTTGCTGGTTTTTTCGTTTACCTGTTTGTCCGTTTTCGTCGTTTTACTAGGAAATCGGAGAAACCTGAAGACGCAAAAATTTCGAAGGTTTCAAAATGGATAAATATCTTCTCACTTTAGTTTTTGTCCTCTTTTTATAATTAGTTTTTTGTAAGATTCAAATGAAACCCCAATTGCAGTCAAATTAGAACCGACACAAAGTAATATCGCAGTGATTTTGAAACGCGAACAAATAAATAATGTTTTGGTAACATTGTGTGACAGAATGTGCGTCTGAGGCCTACGTGGCCTGTCATTGGTCCTTTTTGTAGCTCACTGCAGCTCAAAGATAGGAATGTTCTGAATTCTAAAGCTCAAAGAAAGATCTAGCTCAAAAAAGGACCAATGACAGGCCACATAGGCCTCAGACGCGCTGTCAAGTAACGTTACCAAAAAGTCGTAACATTATTTATTTTTTCCGCGTTTGAAAATCACTGCAATATGGAAAAATTGGGGCTGTATTTAAAACTGTTTTCAATTAAAACCACCGTGTGTGTCATTTTGAACAGACTGTTCATTTTTTTATTTACATGTGACGTTGATACAAATCGTGAACTATTAAGCAATTTTGATATATTTTTTGTGTCTTCTTCCAGTCGCTCCAGCTTGTTTTCCAATGCAGCCAATAAGCGGAGATAAAATAATGGAAGTTGTGCGCAGTCGAAATGGAAGCAGCAAAGCGAACACTTTCCCAGGATTTACACTTTACTTTATCATTTATACGATTAATTTTGACGGTAAAATTTTAGGGTTAAATTTTCAAATTTCAATTTTCGAATAGTCTGTTTTCTAATTCGAACAATTTTTCCCCCAAAAACTTGACTTTGATTAAACTTCATTTCGTATATCAAATCAATTTGTTGACCAAAACAATTACGTAGAAAGTTTTGATGGTTAAGGATGGTACTGATCGTAAATTATTGCCGTACCGTATGGTAGACTTATATACAAAAAAATTCATATTTTTCTCAGAAGACACAAATGGTAAAAATATAGTGAAGCCCTTTGCTGTCAGATAACGATGCCCCAATAACATGGGACCCATTTGTTTGCAAAAAACCTTTTCCGCTCAAGTTTAAACGGACGAATTGGCCAAATTTATAGATAACATTTACAACTAAGGAATTCCTCAATGAAAAATAAACGAAACATTTTAGAATAAAATCCATGTTTTTGTCATGCAATAAAAAAGTAGCAAAATTAAATAAGCGATTTAAAAAAGTGGCCAGAGAAAAGCGATGGCAAAATATTAATGAAATTTCTTCTCTTTCAAAGACGATATTTGATGAAATATTTTAACCGGTTGAGTCACAAAGAACAAAAAATAATATTTCTAGAATTGTATTTTTATTTCAAATTGAAGACAAAAATATCGTTTCGCCAAAAATCATCGATCCATGATAGGCTATCATTGATAGCTCTTATCGATTTGGAGCTATTAGCGAAATAATTGAATACAGTGACGTATGGCACTGATAGGCGCGCAGGAGTTAATTTAATCAAAACAGAAATTTCAAAAGAAAACAATTATTTTCAATTTTTGACGTTTACTGGTAAAATCGAATTAATTGTACTATTTTCCTAAAGTTTGCGCACTCAGTAACATTTCGGAAATTTTCTACAATGTCGTTTTTTTTTCATAAAAGGCTGGTTTATCCACTGGGATATGGACATTTGACGAATTTTGATAGAAAAACTGCAATTTTCAATCGAAGTACAAAAAAGTGGCTAAAAATGTACAAAATGTGTCAAAAAATTAAATTGGCTTATATTGATAAACCTAGTGGCAAAAATGTTCGGTTTCATTTTTTGAGTTCAAGAATAAAATATTTGAATAAGACATTTGACTAACTATTGGAATTTTTGAAAATCTGGGAAAATAACGTAATAATGCTGCGTTTGTATTGTTTTTCAAACAAAATACAATTTTATTTATATTTCAATGCACGTTATTTTATAACGTAAAAATCTAAATATACTATTAGTGCTGCATTATTATCTAATATATTTTTAACACAACATATTTGCTTGCAAGTTAAGATATAACGTCATACCGTTAATGTTACTTATTATTTAACATCAAACTTTACGATCTGAGAAAAACGGTTTCAACTGACTCTGAAACCATAATTATTGGTTAAAACTGCAAATAAAATTTCTAGACTTAACATATCTATTATATGTCAAAGCCCAAAAGTTACCGTTTTTTATTCTAGAAAATAATACCGAGCATTTTTCGTTCTATTTCTTTTGTAGAGAAAGGGACAACTTTTGGGCTTTGACATTCAGTGAAAAATCGTGTCATCTATTTTTTTGTAATTAGGATTCATTTTTGAATTTTTTAAGGTATTGAAATATAATTTTCATTTACTGGTGGGGTTCAAGCAACACCATTTATTCTAATTTTTTTCAACAATTTTTGAAGGGACTACCATAATTATTCAAGATGACTAATTTTCGACTAGAAAAAAAGCTCACTAAAAACCCGTTTTCTCGAATCAAAAAATATACTTTGAAGTTTTATTTTAACATACTATCATAAACGTTGTATTATTATGGAGCTCATCGCCCTATTCAGGAACCAAAACTAAACTATTTTTTTCGTGTTAATTTTTTTGGTATTCTTAAGGCCACTATTATATAACATTTGTGAAGAAAACGAAGAAAATATTATTTGCAAGGACCTAGTACGTTCGAAAAAGTGTTTTTTTACTTATTAAATATATACTTAGCGGTGAAACTTGTGCGGAGTCTTAAGACTTTATTTATACTTGCCAAGATGGATTCATCTTCTGCAGACTTAACCTGCTTTTTGAATTTTTCGTTGGTACCTAAATGATAAGTGATATAATGAAGTTAAAAACAAATTACCCTATAACCGGTCAAAACCGGTTATTTTGAGCATTTTAAGACCAAAAACCGACAATTACCGGACAATTGTCAGTCATTTTCAAATATAAGCTTCAGATTCGGAATCCTAATTACCCTAGAATTAGTGAAAACCGATAATTTCAGTTAACACCGGCTCGAAAACCGGTAGTTTTTTGGCTAACTTCCGGTTAGAGTGCCGCCGTACACAAATAGACTTCAAAATCGGAATCTTCACCCCAAAAATAGTTTAGGACCCAATTTTTGTGAAAAACGGAGTATGTCAGCGAAAATGGCAAAGAAGTTGAAATTCGGTTTGGACAGCGCTATTAGCGCCCTTTCTCAGCGGTCCCTTGTATATTTATTAACTTACCATTTGCTCCAGCTGCCTGGTGTTGGTTTGATCTCGTCGTTTGCTTTTCGGACTTTGTGATAACCATTTTCAAGAATAACTTTCCATTTGTGCATGCGGAGGCTGACCATGGATACGCCGTTATTTTGCGTTTTAAGGTTGCTACGACAGTCAGATAAATAATCAGACGCCCATTTGCGCATGGCGGCTGTGAGTTGACCGACGCCTTTAATAGGGTCGTCGCGATTATAACGGGATGTAATCAAAGATGCGGATAGTTGATCAATTTCCTCATCACCGTCAGTATCATAATCATATTCGTCTTCATTGTCTCCGTTTTCAGCTAAAATAATTAATTACAGTCCAGCAACGGGGAAAATATTTATGCAAATTAAATTTGTCATTTACCATGAAAATCATTTAGCAAACAAATCACGACATATTTTTGAGCTAGAAAAATAAAAGAACCCGAACATAAAAAAACGTATATAAATGTATTACATAAAAATAACGAAGTATTACACTTCGGCAAGATAACTACGCTAGGGTTGTACACCAACTACCCAGGTAATTAACTTCATCTGTTACATGCCCGGTTTACAATCATTTTTGGTCGATTTAAGGCGTTTGGTCCAAATTTGAACCATTTTACCCCTGGGAGCGCAAGTTAACACAATTCAAGTAAATTAACAGCTGCTTGCAAACACCTTTTTACGCCTACGCCCTACCTAAGTAATAGTATTCAAGTAGAAAGGCCAAAATTTTCATATGTAAAAACTTTAGTCTATTTTATAAAAAAAGTCGAAATTAAACTCCATAAAACGTTCGGCTTTTCAGCCCACGCGCTACCTAACTATGTTAACAAAAACAATTCCTATTCTTCATTGTTTTCTAAACTTGCGTATGTCGCTGGTGAAAAAGACAAATAACCCACTGCTCTATATCTTGCAACTATCTCATGAAAAAATCCGCCAGATAACGGAGCGAACGGGGACCTCTGCAAGATAACAGCGCAGGGCTTAACACATAAAGATTTCCACATAAAAGATTCCTAGAAAATGGCGGAAAAAATCTGCAAGATAACGGAACCAACGGGAAAATCTGCAAGATAACAGCGCAGGGGTGTATATCTTTTTTGACTCATGAATCATGATTTATGGACACGCTGTGAAAAGGAACCGTGAAAAATTATTGAACCTAGTCAATGATTAGTGCCGTTTTTTATTCAAATTCTGTAAAGAATGTCCAGTACCAAATGCCGTTTTAAACCGCGTTTATAATTTTTGTGGTACCACAATCAAGCTCGTATTATGCAAAGAAACAGAAAACAAAACTGTCCCGCTTTGAAATTACATCAACTATGGAAAGCGAATTACATGTAATGCCTCGTTGACCATTTTTGTTTAGAATGATAATTTTAACCCATTTTTTGTCTATTTTTTAATAAGTGATGCGATAATCATATTGACTTTGCATAAGAGGGCCACATTTCGGAAGTCGAGTTCGACTCTTCCCAAATAAGATTGATTTGTGACTAAAACTTTTGTTGTACAATAATTTAGTCGTTTTATGGGCCCTTATGGCATGTTGTACATGAATTTCCGCCACGTTTTCTGCCGCATCTTCTAGATTGGGATATTCGAGTTTTTGTCGTGCGGAAAAAAACGCGAGTTTGACTACTTAGAAAAAACTAAAGAAAAAACGGCGGAAATTCATCTAAAACGCTGAGTATCACAGTAGTATTTTTCCATTTGTTCTAGAAACATGAATATATGTCATAAAAATTGCGTTTTTGCAGAAAAAAAGAAAAAAAATATGTTTTATCATTTACATCGGGTTGGCTATAAATTATAGGCTAGCCTAAGCTATAAATTATAGCCTATAATTTATAGCCAATAACCCGCCCAAAAACATTTTAAATAAATAGAGGCCCGGCCCGGGCAGGAAAGATTCCGACGTCAGCAAATTTTCTTAAATTTAAATAAGTGAGAAAAAAAACCTTTCACTTGAGACTAAGAAAATGTTTCAGAAGAATTTTAAAATGCAAATGAAACATCTGAAATATGTTTTTAGTTTTACCGAAAGTTGTTTTGGTAGATTTCGAATAAACGCTTTTGCGTGTTTGCTCGGATTTCCCCCTGAGAGTTAACTGGCATTCGTGTGGCCCGATTGGCGAGTTCTAAAATAAGTCGACTGGACTTTGAGCACAAAAAGTGCTGAGTCGGTATATTTTGGCACCGAACAACGCATATTATCCAAATTTGATTAGTCATCGGAAAATTTGCGTTTTTTTGCAACTAATTATCATAACCTATTCATTTTTTGTGTCTAAAGCTAGTCAAGAATATGTCCGATTTTTGAAACCAAGTTCAATGGCTAAATATAGAAGGAACATACCAAAACATGCGAATTTCATATTATGGATTGTCTTATGATGGCCGAAAAAATATTTTCTGTCATAAATGTATTAACTTTCACATTCAAATGTGCCATATAATAGGACATATGATCGGGGCCATATTTTATGGCCCATATGGCCATTGTAGTTAGACTGAATAATCGTTTTTATATAATATATTTGTATTTTTGAATTTGTATTTTTGAAAGCATACCCTAAATTCCATTATGTTACCGAACAAATTTTTGTTTTCAACTTTTGCGCCTACGCCCATACGGTATGGCCAATACCCCATTATGTTACCAGTCCATTATGTTACCATTTTTTTCTAATTTAATCGTGCTAACATAACGGAGCAGGTGGTGTACACCATCTAACCATCTGAAATAACATTTTTGTTTTCTAAAACAGAGAAAGTGTTATTCCAAATGCAAACTGTTATTTCAAATGGGTAGTGTGTAGGCGGAAATACAAAAAAAAAATTCACCGAATTTTTTCAAAATTATTATTTCAAATGCAGACTATTATCTCAAATGGTTAGGTGGTGTTATCTGTATCTCTTCGGTGAATTACGACTCCGAGTGGGTTTAGCTGGAAAGCGATTAAAATATAACATAGTAGTCATTGAAAATTCTCACTTTGATCGAAAAAGCCACGTTTGAGTTACGTCGAAACCAAACAAAATTATTGACCACCGAAAGAGGAAAAAAAATCTGCGGTACCATTATGAATGGATCTTAATCATGGGTTTGATGACTTAAAGATGACTAAATCAAGATCCTCCAGCAAATTAGTATGACCAATTGTGCGGTTTTTTGCAAAAAAAAGAAGATGGGCTCCGTCATGAATGATTTCGCACCGCAACTGTTGGAATCCTCTTTGGCGACTCAAAAAAAAGATTGATAGAAAAAAAGGTTTGGCGGATTTAATGCTATATAATCAAGTGATTTTGAAGCTAAAAACATGATAGCGGAACGCTTATGACCGAACGGCCAACCTGGGTTAAATGACGGTAAACAACGTTAACGACGAGAAAACGTTTCCGCGAAGTTTACTTCAGACCAAAAAACAACAACAAATTGATGTTGACATACACTCCTTGCCAGTTATCTTAGCATCAGTTATCTTGACAAAATTTAATTATCTTAACACTTTTCGAGCAAAACAGTTGTTAAGGTAACGGGTTAGGTGGTGTACTAAGCCCGACTTATCAAAAACTTCATTTTGCTTCGAAAAAAGTGTTCCGGAAAGTCGCGGCCAAACGCCCAAATTATGTTGAATTGGTAGTAAACAAATTTTTGCCCCATAAGATATTGAAAAAAATGTCACCCAATTTATGGGCCATAAATTATGGGACAAAAATTTGTGTACTACAGCTGTACCAGCTTAACATAATTTGGACGTTTGGCCGCGACTTTTCGGAAAACTTTTATTCGAAGCCCTTTTTTATGGCCCATAGATGAGCCCAAAAAAGAGTCTGAAAGACCAATTCGTATCAATATAAATTATTCGAAAGACTGATGTTGAGCTAGAAATATGACAGCCAACGTAATACCATTATAGTAGTTTATGGTAGTTTAATCATTATGATTTGATCAGTAATTTAAAACATATTTGTAAAAAAATGCGAGGATGGAGAAAAACCAACAATGTCTAAATTAATGCCTTGAGAACGCAAAATGACAAACTACTCAATTGTCATTCCCGCTAATAATGAACATGCTGCTGGAATTCCATGTAGTTCCAAACGAAGATAAATACGAAGATTCAACGCGCATTCTTCGTAAGCTTTGATTTTATCAAACATGTAGTCTATCTTAAGGAGGGGTCAATCGATTTATTTACAAACTGAACGTTCGGGGAAAGCGCTATAAAATCCGTTCTATAAATTATAGGGATTACATTATGTGTGTGTGTCCCAGCATGAGAACTACACTTTGACATTTATAAATTCTAATTTTCATTTCCATTATTATCCCCCACTGACCGCCCACATCGACTTGAACTTGAGTAAAACTGAAAGTTGTCCGGTCTAAAACTCGACCTGAACTACGCACTGTATTAGATGACCGTGATTGCCGATTTAACTCTTACAGTGTCAAAAGTGGCATCTTTATTAGAATAATAAGACACGGCCTGACCACTTAATTTCACATCGCAGTGCCATTCGGCACATCGAGAGCTCAATGGGATATTAAAAACGGGAACTCAGATGGGGAACTTCATTCGATGGGGCCCTTACTTTTTTATGGCGAAAAATTCTGAGATCCCATAATCTAGCTACCCAAAACGGTCTATTTTTTCAAAAAAAAAATGTCAGGTTCATGCACGCTTTTTGTCATGTTTTCCATAACATTTTTGTTACAGTATTACGCGGCTAGTGAAATACTGATTAACTAAAACTTCATTAAAAGATACCAACACAAATTATTTTAAAATGACGTGTCCGTTTTATGCGGTTCTCAACACAAATAGTGTTTTACAAATAATCGTGTTAATGCCTTGAACTTTATGTTATAAAAATATGTAATCACATGTAATTGAGCCAGATGTCCAACGGTAGATTTTGTAGAAATGGGAAAATGGAACCTTTTTCGCCCAAAATTATTTGATGTAACTGGTATAGTTTGACAAACTACGTCAATCTGATTATTCAAAAGTCCAGTTGTAAAATTCCCATTACAAAATTAAATGAGATGAGGAAACACTAATCAAAAAAGGTGTCGCGTTAACGCTCTATTCCTCACGCTAATATCATTTGATTCATGTGTAGGTAAAATCAGGTTAACGAGGGCGTCTGGACGCGTTCACGTGACGCACATGACGTTAATGCCATTGATAGAGCGTTAACGCGACACTTTTTGAAATAGTGACTTGTTGAATAGTGACTCGATAAATAATTTATTGTTAACTCCTAAAAATATTGCAACAAAAAATTAATTTGATTTACGATCGCGGAAAGAAACATTATTAATTAAATTAAAACTCTTGTTCGGGTTTTACTACAACGTTACTGTGACTAAATACAGTAACACACCGTGCGCACAATGTCTAATCGTGATTACAGTTAACGGCCATCTTTATTCTAAACTCATATTTCATAAATTTTTATAAACGATCTTCAAAACCGCCTCGTCATACTTGTCACATGTAAATCGGAAAATTACATATGTATATACACATGGCATTACATTTTTGTTAAAACCGCTCGATGACTTTCTAACATCAAAAATATGTGGTGATTTAAGGCTGAACAAAAAGTGAAAATTATTTTTCTTCGATTTTAAGTTTTTTTGTTATATTATATCACTATTCTTTACAAATGGCGTGGCAACCCTTAAAGCTTTCAAGTAGAGTAAAGCTGGATTTAAGTACGAATTCGTGTCCCCAATTGAATTTAATAACAATCAATATAAGTTTTATTATGTAACCCGTGAACCTTCAAATTACGGTTGTATCCATAGGCTATGGACCATAGCTTCCGGGCCCAACCTAAATATTCGCCGTAATTGGTGAGTTTCTGTTACTCTACCTACGCACTGCGTAGTTATCTGTAAATACGTAGGGTGCGCCATTAACCAGCCACAAAATTTTCTCAAAAACTGTCACATTAACGAGTTTTCGGCCGGTTAACCGCGGTCAACGTTTCAATGCGTAATTTTGTGTCCAAAAATGACCAGTTAACGGCGCATCCTGTGTATAACGTTAAAAATGTTTTCAACGAAAATGTCGCGAGATGACTGCGCAGTGGTTGTATACTCATTTTACATGTATTTACACTTTGATATTAATATTTACATTCATATTTTGTAACCTCTACTCTATTTTAATCTCTCGGAATATACCTCGTTCCTTCTTTGGTACTGAACATTTCTATGTAGAAGGACCTGAGAGTTGTAAAAGTAAACAGAGAAAATAAAATGCCTGAGTCAAAAAAGGGTGATTTTAGAAAATGTAGAATAAAACCACCTTGACCAATAAATATTATGGTCAACCAATAAGTGCTTCTTCCTACCCGCGGCGAAAGATTTACATGCAAGAATGTTACAATATTCTAGTCGTAAAACATATCATTTTTTTTGACAAAAATGATGAAGTTGACAAAACTTTTTTGACAAAAAAATGAAATCGTTTTTTTTTTCGTTTGCAAATTTTCCATGTTCCGACATTCCTGTTACGACAGAAAAAGTAATATTTTTATGCTAACATATGGCGCCTAAGACATTTTATGGTGACCATTCGTAATCGTCCCAACCAGGAGAATGCGCATCAAAGGGCTTCAGAGGGGGTTACCCAACCTGCTTGCCAAGTAAACAAACGACCAAAAAAAGTCTATTTTCGCACTAATAGATTGAGAGATTTGAGGTTTCTGTCCGGAGCAGTAGTTTTTAAATACCGCCGTATTTTTCTCCCAAGTCCAACGGCTACCAAAAAATACTGAAAAAGGTTCAGTTTTGGCGCTAGAAAGTAAAAAGGTGCTGTGAAGACTCAAAACCGGAAGCTTATTTTTCTAGAATCAAATCTCCGAGTACTTCTCAGTCTAACATGATCGGTTAACGTTAGAGAACATTTTGTATTCATGAAATAATTACTATATTAAATTGGTCAATGCGTGTTTGGTAAGCAACACGTACTATTTTAACTTTAAGGGCGTAAATAGTTGAGCCAGCTTACTAATTAGCAACCTCAAAATTGACTGCGAATAGCAAATGCTTCTCAAGATTTTTATAGATTAAACTCCTAGAAATCGTACCTCTATGGTATTTTCAAATCATTTGTATTTATGCTTTTCGTTAAATTACATCGACAATTAGAATTAGAATTTAGTTTCGCTACGTCGTTCAATATCACCGTTCGCATTTGTCCACAAGGTCAATTACAAATACAACACCTACGTTCGTAAGTTAGCAGAACCTTAGTAAACAAAGTTAATTTAAGTTAACAAAATTCAAGTAAGTTGATTGTCTGCTAACTTAAAATTAACATTTGGTCGCGAATTGTTGTTCAAAATATGGTTTCGCGACCACATGGTCGAAAAATGGTGTTTTAAACAAGGTTTCGCTACCATTTTTTTTCTACTTGAAAACAGTGTTCGCAAAACCATATTTTGAACAATAATTCGCGACCAAATGGTGTGGTCGCAAAAGAACTCATAAACGGGTTTTTTCGCGACCACAAATGGTCGCGAAAGTAACCACTTTGTTAAATCTAAGCTTCGTAAACTGACGGTTTTCTGAATTTTTAAATGAAAATATAGAGAAAAAGCTTTTTCAAACCTCAATTCAAGTAAACTAATAAAGATTGTATAATTCAAATTCAATTAATATTCTTGTCAATTTTTTGAACACGAATGAAGGGGCCTAAAATTCCATAAATAAAAAATGTTCGAAAAAAATTACTAGTTTTTCTTTTCGGAATTACAATTATTTTAATTGAAAATATTCGTTAGAATTTTAGATAACCGTTGCGAGGAGATACGGTTTTGTGTTTTTTTGTTTGCTCAAAAAAGGATACAATCAAAAAGCGAACACTTGCACTCAGAAGTAACTTACCATCTCTCCGTCTCCTTCCTTCACGTTGGGGTATTCCACCGCACCTGAAATAATAGCTCAATACTTTTTCAATACTTTACTAGAAAAAACAACACATTGAAATTTTGTTCTCAATACGTGTGGTGATAATATCGCGCCGACATCATTTTTTACGAAAATAAAATAGAATAAGGTGATTGGTAAATAGGGTGTGAGCGCATTTTCACAACCACATTTGAAGATTCAACTTTGTTGGCCACACGATAAATATCGTGAGCGTTACCTGAAAGCGGCCCACTATTGGTCACTATCATGACTTGATCTTTTAAATATTAAGATAATAATAATATAACTACTACCGGTTATAGAAAGCGGAAAATTGGTCTATATTATAAATATAGACTATATATCATGTTAAAATATGCCGACACGGTATACTAGAAACGCTCGGCCGGTTTTTTAGGAAACTCAACCGGTACTATAATTACAGTCATGTCAGTAACCAATAGTGAGCCGCTTCGCTTTCAGCTCGCCGCCTCCGTAGCTCTTATAACTCGAGAACTCGGGAATTTATCATCATCAAGTCCTTTAGGTAAGTTACGACTTTCGTTATAAATAGCTCACAAAATATATATCATAGATAATAAAGTAGAAGCGTTATCTGAATTGTAATTCATACGAAACTAATCGGTACCGTTTAACATGGATATCTTGAATAAAAAACGGTCAATTTAAAAATATTCATGTTTACCATAGCGCAAAATTGACCTATTTAATTATGGTTGGCGTTAACCATCAACTGGCATGTTCCGAGCACGTCCCAGATTTGTCAAAAGCGTCATTTCAGCTATTGGTTTAGGCTGTTTGTATCTTATGATTTTATCAGACAAAAACCAAACACAATTCAAAGTGTTCTAGTCAGAATTAATTTAAGTGCCCTCGATTTAATTGGTCATTAAACGTTGAAAGTCCTAAAATTTGCTTCATACATTGAATAAATAAATACAAATTTGAATTCTAAGTCACATTTGTTGGCGAGTTCAACAATAAGGGTATGTGAAACATTAACTCGCAAAAATTTTACAACGAATTTTGCAGGAAAGAGCTTTCTCTTGATCGACTTTTTGTTTTTCGTATGCCTATTAAAACACTTATTTCCGATTACTTGGAATGTGGCTAATATATTTTTGTGATTAAAAGCGTCCTAGCTAGGCCTAGAATCGGACTTAGAATTCCAGGCCTAGCATCGGACCTAGAATTCTAGGCCTAGAATCGGACTTTTTTGCAAAGTATCCAGCAATTGGCTATCCAAGAATTAGACTTTTTTCACTACGTGCCGAGCTCCGTGCTTTTACAAGTGTCTTCAATAATCTAAGCGATAACTTACTTGTTATAAAGGAAAATCATCCGTTGCACAACTTTTTCGATTCGCTGTGTCCAATTGCCGGTTTCTTTTGTTACAGCTGATTTGAGGATGATCAAAAATCAACAAATTTCATTAAAATGCGCTTCTCAGTTTAAAGTTGTGGTCAGTAGAGTGTCCGTGCTTAAAATTGGGGGTCGGCATAACACTGTGAAAGTTTGCCTATTGTACTCGACATACATATGTATTCTACACAATACATGAAAAATTCATAACTTTAACTCTAAGGGGTCCCAGTGGGTACTTTTAGCCCAGAAGGCGGCAAAAATCTGCTCCAGTTTGCTTCAATTTTTTTTCGAGATCAAAACGGCCTGTATCTGAAAAACGATGGTATTTCTTCAATATTAAACTGAAACTTTGAGAAAGCGTTGAAACTGTACGTAACGCCCGTATTTTCACTAAGGCCAAAACAAAAAACGCGACATCACCGTCGCGAAAAAAAACTCAATTAATCCAGTTTACCACGTTTCGAAAGTGAATCATGTCCGAAGTGATTAAATTTGCTTTTTTCGATAGACGCCACGGACGGCGTATGTTGAATTTAAATAACATTATGCATCGCCTAATCAAAAAGAGCAAAATACGATAACTTTTTAGCCATAACTTTTTAACAGAATGCACGACGGTTAACATGAGTAGTAATTTCATTCCCCATTTGCATAGCGCCCATTTCTAGTGCGCGAACTTTATTTGGGAATGAATATTGTGCCTTTGTGGTGCTACAAAATTTATTCCCAAGTTTTTCTTTTTATGCAAATTACCAGTCATGAAAAATGTGCATCACAACAATTTTTTTTTTGACTCCTAGGGGTTTGTTAAAGAAATAAATGAAACAGGCGGTTCTCGGGGCGCCGCGCAGGCGTTTATACGCCCTGTGCAAATATCGGGCGGGTTTCGCGACAAAAAAACGGCCCGATAACTGCCCAGATCATAAGCCGAACAGTACGAGCGGGGGAAAATGTCATCATCCAATGACATATTTGCCCGATAACAGCACGAACGAGCCGACCCGCCGAAAACGGCGCATAGTGTATAATTTGAGTATTAACTCTCAGGGGGAAGGAGTTTTTGAGAACCCGTAGGGGTAAAATGCGTGTAAATAAACACGCACTTAAAAAATTCCCAATAATTTGGAATAATTAAAAAAACTGGTAAAGCCAAGTTGTAGAGCTGGTCAAACTACGTCGATATGACTAATCAGAAATTGATTTGGGCCACCAGGGCCCACTAGAGAGCTGTTTGAAATCTGCAACCTACGCAAAAAATAACACCGTCAATCGAATTTTCTCGAAATGTTGAGTTGGGGTCACCAATACCCGTTTTACCCTACGGGGCCTCGATATGCCTTAAATCGACGAAAAAACCCAGTTGCGTGTCTATTTACACGCACTTCCCCCTGTGAGTTAAGTAAAACCCGTGAAATTTGCAAGGCAGTTTTTAGCCAATTACAACTCAAGAACCTACGCACTAGGCTATTGACGATACCGCTAGATTTAATTTTCATTATCATTTTTTGGGAAAGCGATGTATTTGTCCAAAATCGCGTTTTTGATTATCCATTCCTTTGAGACATCTGTCCTCGAAGCATAAGTGTTGTGATGTCCATCCTTCCAAATTTTCACCCTAAAGTAAATCATTATTTAACTATTACACGAACACCGATTCGATGTCATTGATTCGTTGAGTATTGAGCATTTTTAAATTAATTTGTGATTTTTATCCCGTAATCTGATTTTTATCCCAGAATCTGATTTTCTGTCTAAAAACGACATTTCATATTTTTATGTCTGATACTCTGAGAATTTTATTCATATGAAAAAATTCATGTTTTATGATGGAAATCAAATTATGTCAATGGTAAAATTTTTACTTAAAATTGTTTTAAGTAAACTGGAAAAGTAAAACAAATGATAAGATAGTGGAAGACAGGTGAAAGAACTGACTAGAGCGGGAGGGGAATTTTCGATACGTTTTGATCCAGAAAGTCGTACGATAAGTGTTTAGGTGGTGTACATTTTTAGCTTTATTCAGAAAAAAAACTGTTAACAAAAGTCGTTCATTAAATTTTCCAGAAAATAAAATTTTAACGTGATTTGGTGTTAACAAATCTATTTTCAGCCAAAGATTTGGCTATAATAATAATTCACTTCATAAAAATCAAACGCGAAAATGTGTTAAAACAATATATCTTCTAGGGGTTGTTTTGCTAACCAAGAAGGCCATGTTTAATGAGAATCGAATTTTACATGTACTTGATTCTTTCCAAGGAATCAATTTCTAATTATTCCTGACAAATTCTATTTTAAAATTTTTATTCATGGCGAATACCAAAATTTTTTTTAATTTCTGTGTAATTCCTAAAAAATACCAAAATGAGTACTGATTCACCCTCTGCAAAAGTTTGCTTACCGCAGTACGTCGCTCTTATTAATATATCTTTTTTAGAAAAGGCGCCCATATATTCAGATAGGAACCTCAGATAAGAACCTCAGATAATTTACTACCGTCTGTTAAGATAGTGCTCAAGGTAGACCAAAAAATCGTCTATGACGAGTGCAGTATCATAGCAAATGAAATGATTAACACAGATCAAGGTATTGTAAAAATGCGGGGGTGTATTGACGCGGGAGGCCTCTCGAGGGAGTACAATACGTCACGCAAAATGAAAAACGACTTTCATTTCTAACCTACTTTCTAACCTACTTTCTAATGTACTTTCTACCTAACCTACTTACTAATCTTTCTAACCTACTCTCTAACCTTCTTTCTAACCTATTTTGTAACCTACTTTCTAACTAACTTTCATTTCTAAACCTATCGATAGGCTAATAGGCTATCGTCATTTAAACATCATTTTTGTCCCAATGATCAATTATTATTGACAATATCACCTGTTAATAGTTACATTGTTATTTGACGTAAAAATCGGCAAAAAAAATAGAATTGATAAACCCCAAATTATGGTCCTTTTTCACAAAAAAAATCGTAATTGTGCGTTGGTTGAAACTCTTTCAAAAACTTTGTATGCATTTTTTAATAACATGTATTTCCATGTGTTCTAACTATCCACAATATGCATGACTGTTAAATTGTGTTGTTTTTTCCGTAAAAACGGTTAGTGCAATCGAGTTCGACTTTCTATTCGGAAATGTTTGATCAAAGGCCAAAAAACGAAATTCTATTTATGGATTCATTGTCAACGTCATGTTTACGAACTTGTTCAAATTGTTACAAGATTTTAGTTAGTAAATTATAATATCATGACCCAATTTATGCCACAATAGAGTTTAACAGCTAGTAAAATAATAACCGCGAAACTCGATTAAAAGCGTACTTCAGTTGCCTCAAAGAACATCATGGAACTTCCTGTCCAAAATATGGAAATCGTCAGACAAAACAAGCTTTAGAGATCATTTTCGGGCTTTTTTGATAGCCTTTTGGCCCCAAAAAGTTTTGGGTAACTGATTGTGGTTCGATCCAATTTGGTAAATTATTAATGATCAACTTTCATTAAAAAATTTACGTAGCGAGTGCGTAGTAGCGAGCTTGTTGGTACCAAAAATTTTAATTGATACAAAAGTGCGCACAAACATATACATTATCCTGCTGGAAACGCTATGTTATAAAGTCTTTGTTTAACCACAAGGTGGCGCCAACACGATTTTTATGTTTTACCAAAAGTTTCCCGTAACTTGTGAATCATAAGTACGATTTCTTTTTTGTTTTGTTTTTATTATAGATGAACCTAAAAATCATTTCAAGTTAAATTTGGGATCCTGGCGACGACTTTCGTTTTTGACCATGGACACCCTAGGTTTTATGGCCCATATTATAACCTCTAATAATTGAACTTTTCATTAAAGAATACTAGACGGATTAAACTGTCTTTGAGAATAATATGTTAATTAATAAATTCATAATATACTTTATTTATCTGATATTTCGGCATGACGCCATTTTGTACAATATTTTGTTTTTATCATTAAGTCGCAAAAATCTTTGAAAATGGCGTCCTGCCGAAATATCAGATGAATAAACACTATTATGAATAATTGGAAATCTTAAGTATGAATGGATATTAATTAATAAAATTTGTATCCTCCAAACAAAAAATCCACTATGCTGAATAACTTGCTCAATAAAAATTATGTAATTTTCGTCTCAATCTTTCTAAAAAAACCAACGTTGAGAAGCGTTCACACTCGTTCCCTGAATCTCATTTTTGAAATTATAATTTTTTTTTTCGTCGACGTTTGCCGCAAAAGTGATGTTTATGCTAAATGGTGCAATGGGGCGATGATTTTCCAGTAAAACGTAATTACGCCTCTCGAGTACAGCAAGTAGGCGACCAAGAAAATGATGTTCACTTTTTTTAAACGAAAAATTTCGTCAACTAATTTGCCGTGACTTTGGACATTGATCGAGTTAGGATTCCCCCCTAATATTTTGTATTGACTACAATACTTTCAACGTGGAAAAACACGCGTTTACGAATAAACAGTAATCACTGGTTTAGAGCTAAAAACTGCTAATATAGTCGTCAAATCTTCTAAAATTGCTGATTTTTAGAGGTTGAACATGTTTCTATTGGCGACGGAAGAAATTTTCTCGGAACTGGTTTTATAAGGCCTTGACGAATTGAAATCGCCGTTCGTGTAGGTTAAAAAATAAATGACTGGAATATAAACAGTGTAGTAACAGTAATGAAATACATCATGTATTCAAATGATGTATTGCCTCAAGATCAAAAACCTAATGTTGGAATCCGTCAGCGCTGTTGGGGCCAATTAAAACCGCCAAAAATAACTCTATCGGGCAATGCATTTTTTGAATGATAAGACTACTTTTACTCCAATGTTTATAATTCCAGTCATTGATTTTTTCAACTTACACGAACGGCGATTTCAACTTGTCAAGCCTTTAGTTCTATAAAAAAACTTATAGTTTAAGAACCTAATTTTGGGCTACAGAGTTAAATTAAAATTTTTCAAGTGTCGGTCGTCCACAAAAATGAGCTTACGATTATGTTGACAAATTATGTTAATCAAGAAACTTTGATCATCGCACAATCTTCATTTTGACATTCTGACGCGACATGACGTATATTTTAAAGAGAAAAACCTTAATTAAAAGAAAAAACGCAGAAATTGGTTAAACCAAAGCTTACATTATCACCTACTAAGCATCGAACGATCGTGTACATCAACCATGTTTCGAAAATACATTCAATTGAACCCGAAATGCGTTTTTTAATATTTAAATATTTAATACAGCTTGTCGTGATTTTAAAGAATTTGGAGAGCACTTCTTTTAGAACGCTTTGGGCTTATTTTTCAATTCAAAACAAAACGTTTTCGATACATTAACTCTCAGGGAAGAAGTTTTTGGGAACCCATAGGGGGAAATGCGTGTTTATATACTAAAACACTTTATATTAAAAAATTCACAATAATTCGAAATAATTGAAAAAACTGGTAAAGCCAAGTTGTAGAACTTGTCAAACTACGTCGATTTGACTATTCAGAAATTGATTTGGGCCACCAAGGCCCCCTAAAGAGCTGTTTGAAATCTCCAACCTACGCAAAAACACCGTCAATCGAATTTTCTCGAAAAGTTGAGGTGGGGGTCAGCAATATCCGTTTTGCCCTACGGGGCCTCCATATGCCCTAAATCGACGAAAAAAACAACTTGCGTGTCTATATACACGCACTTCCCCATGTGGGTTAATGTAGATTTTGAAAATTCCGTAAAATTTGACCGAAACAAATCCCCGATAGGAAATGAAATACTTCCCATAAAGAAATCATACTGTAAATAAGTCATTCAAATAATTCTAAGTTTTATCAGTATTTCGATCACAACTTTTTGTCAAATTAATGGAGCGCACAGCTAGGGGTTAAAATCCGGCAACGTCTAAACTAAATAGATAGACCGGTAACGATCCACTCAAATCTGGATATTGCAACAGACAGTTTTTTCGACGTTTTTTTTTTTGCAATTTGTGTTTTTTGACGTGTTGCTACGTTGTAAGATAACACGAAAACGGATGATTAAAATGGAAAAAAGAAAATATAAAAAAGTACTCCAACATACTTCAATTAATCACATGCGGTATCGAATGCTGACATGGAATCAAAGCAAGACGCGTCGCAAAGACTGTAATTCTAATCATTGACTTTTTTTCCAGAATTCAGCTTTTAGAACTATTAAATGGCGCACTTTTTCATAATAATTTGTTCGATGATCATTTTAATCGATAATTAAAAAAACATGCTCATGAAAACCAAATGTGCTCACAAGTTAACACGTACTGAGTGAACACAAACCTTTTCGCTTTGAGAAATTTGGTGCTAGATTTAGAGCAACAGGACTTCGAGCAAAACCGAATTTCGAACAAGACCGAACTTCGAACAAAACCGAACTTCGAACAAAACCGAACTTCGAACAAAACCGAACTTCAAACAAAACCGAACTTCGAACATGGACTCGGTTCGGACTACGGTTCGAAGTCCATGTTCGAACTTCGGTTTTGTTCGAACTTCAGCTTGTTCGAAGTCCATGTTTGAACTACGGTTTGATTCGAACTTCGATTTTGTTCTAAGTTCGGTTTTGTTCGAAGTCATGTGTGGTCCGAGATTCATAATCCACTGTCACTTATTCTGTTACATTAACTGTTAACGAATTATATGGACTAAAGCCGCCGATGGGGCATATCTGACCCATATGGGCCCATATGATATGGCGCATGACAGTTAATAACAAAAGACTAGAATTTAAGCAAGAAAAACATGAACTAAGCAAAATAGGAACAGGCAACGTCAAAACTCTCATATTTTGGATTTAACTTCAAAAAACGTCACCAGAAAATGAAATTTTAATTAACCAAAGAAAAAAAAATGTGCGTAAAAAAATTGTGTTTCGGCGGAAAAATGTAACGACAAGGTCAGGTACGATCAAGCATGGTTCACACAAGCCGCACGAAATTAACATCAATTGTCTGATGGGGGTTACGGCGTCATGAACGTTCACGAACAAAGTAGCAACATACGGCGTAATGAATTTCAGACACAACAAACTGATAATGAAGCCGAGTACGTTTCAACTACGTGTGAGTTCGAGAAAAAAAAATTGTTAAATTTTTTGTCGTTTAATCGCACAGTTCATACTAAATCAACCGACTGCGATCCATGGAACACGTCATAAATGATTCAGCAATACCCAAATACAGTCCCCTACCGAAATAAGAAACACCTATGTAGGAGACGAAATGACGTAACTACCCATAACACACACAATTCTTTTTTGAAGTTCCGACTACTCCAAAGAGCTATCCACTCACATTATTAGGTTAAGTCAGATATGACTGGTGGAAATAAAACGCGTAGGTTAGATCATACATTTTAATATTGTTGAGCTTCTACTTCTGTCATTTATCTTTTTATATTTGTGAAGGTAGTACATATATAAATTTCTAGATCTTTGAATATAATAGGCCAGTTTCAAAAATATGAACCAGTTATCGAAGAAATCTGCGGACTCAATTTTCGACTTATTTTTTCTGAATAATGAATGGAAAAAGGAAAAAACAATTCTTCATTTCGCTTTTGTATTTTCTGTTTTCGTTTTTCTATTTATTCGTTTGTCTCTTTAGTTCGAATTGAAATGTATCGAACAATCGACAATATCGATAAAAAAAATTAATAGAAAGAAATGGAAAAAGTTAAAAACATTTCAGTCAACTGGTTCATATTTATCAAACTGGCCTGTTATTTATAATAGATGCAAGTGAGATTGGAATTAATCACGTTCAGACGGTCGAATACCGCCACTGACTCTAGGAAGCAATCTTTTGCCTTTTTGACGTATGTTTCGTATTTTTCGTATTTTATTCTAAATACTTTTAATAAGAGAAGACCAATCAATCGTCATCTAAAGCACAAAAAACACTAATTGAAAAACTCAGTTTATACAAATTTCATAAATAATTTGAATTTTGCGACCATCATCGCATTATCTCGTTTTTTGTTTCAATCTTAGGGGGCAATTATTTTTTGTGCTTCTTTTGTGGTCCATTTTAGAAAAACTGTTACTAATTTGTGAAAAAAAATGATGACGCGATAAAGTTTCGTCTAAAGATGCCCAACGAAGTGATCATTTACGTCACACATAAATAATAATCCATAAACGTTCAACAACAGCGAAAAATAATCGCGGTTTTGTTGTTTATTTCGGTGCACTACAGTCGTCAGTGCATACCACAATTCCGATTATTTTTAATGACAAATTTAGGAATGAGGATTTTTTTACTTAAGGCAACGAATTTTCCTTTCGATAAAAAATCCACCTTTAATACACTTCCAAACTTGCCATCTAATGAGCTATGTTAACACTGGCTGTGTTAACAAAATTCGGTTATGATAACATTTGAGCTAACACATTTTTCCATCTCCCTAATTATCTTAATAGCAAACCCATTAATTCATTTATTCTAACAAAAAAACTGTATTTAACTTTTTGCCTACGGATTAACAAAACTCGGATTAACAAAACTCGGTTAAAAGGGTTTTCAGGTTTTAAGGAGTTAAATTGGCTTAACGAAAGTGGTACAAGTAATACAAATTTTGTATCCGAACTTGCGGCAAAGATCAGAGAATACAACTATTAAAATCCAAAACTGGAAAAAATTCGGAACTCCGGAGAAAGATTATTTGCGAGACAATATTCAATTTAATCGTCTCGCCAGTCCGAGTGTCTCGCGAGTTATCTTATTTTTTACATTTAAGACAAATTAGCCAAGAAAAAATTGTTGTTTTGTCCATTTTTTTTAAGTCTCGCGAGTTGTTTCCCTCCGTAATTCCGAGAATCGAGACTTCTCATAATACAGAGTTAATCGGAAAATTCCTGCCGGTTCGACCTGAGTCAGTTTAAGATTATATCAGGTCAGCTAAGGTTCTGAAAAAGCTCTGCCTCAAATCTGAAAACTGTAATTTTGCCGGGTTAATTCCAAGTGAATTGAATAATTCATTTTTCGTTTCGGGTCTCAAGTAGCCACAACCCTCGAAACGATCCAGAAACAAATGAGAAAAGAATGTTGTCGAAAGATTGAAATATTCATTCGCTCCCTTGTTATGATAATGAAGTACAGGGTTTTACGCTTTATTGGAAGGTTACTTTTATTAAAAGATTTCGCATAAATTTTGCGCTCATTCCAACACTTCAAGTCTTCAGTTGATGAAAAGAGACACGACCACAATTTACCCTAGTTGACCTACCTCGACACCGTGTGTTGGATAAACCTTGTATTCAAAATTGTACGTTACAAAAAACTTTTTTATTACAATTTTGGATATCATTACAAAAGTGACATTTCAGAAGTTTCAGGAAATATTATTAATATGGCTTAAAGCCAAAGTTGAATACTTTCTTTAGAAAATGGTTGCTCCAAATTTTGTTATATATACATAAGATGTGCTGTTAACCGGCCACTTTTAAGCAAATGTGTTTCAGAGATAACATTAAACGACCACGCTTTAAGCGGTTAACCGACCAAAAACCCGTTAATTGGCCAATTTTTGAAAATTTTTAGTGGCCCATTAACGGCGTATCCTGTGTAGTTAATTGAATAAAATAAGTTGTGAATAATTCCCCCTTCAATTTCTTTTTAGTCAAAAACTAAGGCCTGTAAAAATTACCACTTTATACACTTTTTAATGATAGGTAATGTCTCGCATTATCAAGATAAACATGTAAAAAGGAACGTTGAAATCTTATGGCGACCAGTAAGATGTTCAAAGCATTTAGGTAAAACAAAATCACGTTAACTTAACTGACAAGGTGGTGCTTATGGACGGCAACGGGTCAAGTAATTTGCAAAATGAAAGAAAGCGCCTGACACTAAGAACCAAATGAGCGTCAAATTAAACTCCGGTCAGGCCTTAATTTGCGAATCAAATTCACCAGGAAAACATTTCAAATGAAAAGCAGAAAGTAGCTCAAACTTGAACTTAATAAGGTACGCAGAAAGGTTATCGTCAATTAATCTCTAAATTTGAACCATAAAATTTGAAGAATGTGGAAAAGTAATTTTAATTCAAATTAGGGTTAGAAGCCCGTAGGGTTATTTAAAACTCAGAAAATAATATTTGAGGTTCCGTTTTAATTAATTAATGACAACTTTTACATAGTGAAAAAAAAGACGAACGTACCTGTATATTTATTATCATTCGATATTCATAATATGTTTGTCTAATATATTATGTACATCAAAATATATTATGTATATCAAAATACGTTTGTCTTTTTTCCTCTTCCACTCTCCTTTATTTGCCAAATCTTAAGGACACCGGTCGCAGTTTTAGTATCGTTGTTTGTAACTCAAGTTCCGTATTTACTGATCTGGCGACGTACTCAACCTGTTTAAAGTGGCCTAGAGCAGGACGAAGAGGTTTTGCGGTTAACGCCTAAGTAAAGGAGTTAAGGCTTTGTGCTTTTAGACCCGGTGACGGCTGATTACGAATGTTCGCGAATGTACATGTATGTTGAACATGTAGAAAAAATGTATATCAGTTAAAACATATAAACACATCAGTAATCTTGTTTTGACAGCTATTGGGGATAAAGAGTTCGTTTGTTACTAGTGGGCGGTTTTGGAGGACACCGGCGGTTCCATTGATAACCACAAATGACATTAGTAAGCGTTTTTTCATGCTGTCGCCGGCGTAAAGCGTATATACCGGAATAACGCTTATGATCAGACGGTAACTCAAAAAGGAAATTAAGAAATTTGCACAAACTACAGCCGCTGCACCGTTATCCGCCAAAAACGACACGCAAAGTAAGAGTATGAGCGCCTAGTCAAAATTTTGTTCCCTACATAGGGTAAACCGGCCACAAAAAATAGTAGAAGTTTGAGCGAAAATTGGCCGATTAGCGATTGGTCTACCGTGTGTATATCTAACTGTAGCTTGCAGGTATATGAGCTGGTTATTTACCAAGTAAAGCCATTCACGTTTAAGAAAGTAATGTAGTTTAACGAAAAGCAACGTCATCACGCGTGATCTAGATCAAGTTCTCAGCATTAACAAAGAGCCCAAACGAAATTACCACATTTTTTAGGCCACTTGGTTGTTGACTAAGTAGGTAGATTGAATTATGACAAGATTTATTAATTTCTACTAGCTTATGAAATTTCCAGGGTAAGCTGAGCGTCCTAAAGACATAATTCAAAAGCAAATTTGTGGTTTTTCGTTCATTTTTTAATTCCTGATTTGCTAGTTTTTCTAAGTAAGATAAAATGACATAAAATAGAAATCAGCCCATGGGGCCTTATTCTCGACAGTTGAGGAAAGTTGAGCTTTTTTAAAATCGATTTTTGCCGAACCCTGCCTCAGCCTATCCGTCAATAAGAAGAAATTAAATACACCCCCTGCTCTGCTATCTTGTCACCCGTTCTCTTGCAGATTTTCCAGATGGCTCCGTTCACCCCGTTATGTTACAATTTTTCCCGTTCGTCCCGTTATGTTACAATTTTTTAGCAAAAAATTTTCTGGCGTTTTCGCCTACGCACTACACCCTTATGTTACAATTTGTACAAAAAAAATGCGTATTTTGCAATACTTTTGAGTTACGTAATCACTATTTTCCGTTATGTTAAAATTTGTACAAAAAAACACGTATTGCGCAATATTTTCCCCGTTCGTCCCGTTATGTTACAATTTTTAATTTTTTTTTGTTTTGGCTTTTTCCAGCGGAATCGCCTACGTACTGCGCCGTTATGTTACAATTTTCCGTTAAGTTACACTTTTTTTAATTTGGTTTTGTAACATAACGGCGCACCTGGTGTATCTGATGGGATCAATAAATTTCTGTTTTTTCGTATCCGTTTGGCCAATTCTCGGGACTCATTAGTATTTTCACATACGAAGACCTTGGAGGTCATATATCCCCCGATGTTTGGAATGCGCTCTCTGGATTCCGACTCCGAAAGTCAAAACGTATTTCTATGCCAGCGCCGGATGGGTGCTTATTTTACTTTTGCTTTGATGTTCAGCTAGCTTAACAAGACAAGAGTTCCGTACACGTTGCGTATTCACTCTTCAATTAATAAGTTGTCATGTTCAAATCCGGATCAAGAAAATCGGGACCTGTGGGTGGCCGACTTCGAAGTTTTACGTAAAAATCCTCCTTAAGTACAAACCACCTCACGGGGTAGGGCTCGTCACGAATGGCTATCACGGGGTGATTTATTTTTGGCATATATCTTTGTAAATCTTCTGTAGTCGAAATGAAAAATTTTGCAATGAGGGTGGAAAACCATTTCGTTGAAGTCAAATGGTTTTCCACCCTCATTGCAAAATTATTCATTTGGACTACAGAAAATTTACAAAAAAAAATATGCCAAAAATCAATCGTTAAATGATAAAAATATCATTTTGTGATCACAAAAAAATCACAAAAATCACAGAAATCACAACTCGAAAGAAAGAGAAACACACTCACAAAAGTAAAACGAAAATTCCAATCACAATCACGCAAAAATCACACGTGTGATTGTGAGTCTGATTCTGTGATTTGTGATTCTTATTTCGATCCCTGATTTCACCCGTCTATAAGCTATTTTCAATATTTGATTATTTTGGCATCTTTTCCTCCTAGGAGCAGTGTAGGAAATGGTAAATCTGTTTCGTTTCCGTGAAAACCGTAATCCCGCGTTTTTCCGCGCCAAAATTTTCTTGTTCCCGCCCGTTCCCGCGAGATACCTCGTTTTCCCAAAAAAAAAAATAATAATACGCAAATATTGTACACATTTAGCAAAAAAAACAGGATCCAACAGGATCCTGCTTCCATTTCCGCCGCGTAAGCCTGGGTTTTAGCAATGTAAATGTGAATAAATGATTTGACTCGAAACTTTTTTTTTGAAATTTCGTTTATTTTAATATTTTTATAAGACGGAGAATATAAAAATTGCGTTCAAATAAAAATTGAAATGTGAATTGAACATGCATCAAGCTGATTAGACGTTATTTTCGTACGTAAAAGTCTCAAAAATCAACTGTCATAGGTCACAGATTCTGAAAACGTCGCCAAATGCAAAGTCAAGACTGAACACGAAGTAGAANTTGAACATGTAGAAAAAATGTATATCAGTTAAAACATATAAACACATCAGTAATCTTGTTTTGACAGCTATTGGGGATAAAGAGTTCGTTTGTTACTAGTGGGCGGTTTTGGAGGACACCGGCGGTTCCATTGATAACCACAAATGACATTAGTAAGCGTTTTTTCATGCTGTCGTTTGCATAAAGCGTATATACCGGAATAACGCTTATGATCAGACGTTAACGTCAAAAAAGGAAATGAAGAAATTTTCACCAAATACAGCCGCTGCACCGTTATCCGCCAAAAAAGACACGCAAAGTAAGGGTAAGACCGCCATGTAAGGGTAGGTATGAGCGTCTAGTCAAAATTTTGTTCTCTACAATGTAGGGGCCCTACAGTAGGGCCTACATAAGGTAAACCGGCCATAAAATAATAGTGGTAGATATGAAAGAAGTGGGAAAATAGAAATTTTTTCGAAAACTGGTAAAGCCAAGTTGTATAGCTCGTCAAACTGCGTCGTTCTGACTCTTCAAACGAGCTCTGGAACTTGGTTTTACCAGTTTTTCGAAAAATTTTCCATTTGCCCACTTCATTCATATCTACCAGTAAAAGTTTGAGCGGAAATTGGCCGATTAGCGATTGGTCTACCCTGTGTATATCTAACTGTAGCTGGCAGTTATATGAGCTGGTTATTTACCAAGTAAAGCCATTCACGTTTACGGAAGTAATGTAGTTTAACGAAAAGCAACGTCATCACGCGTGATCTAGATCAAGTTCTCAGCATTAACAAAGAGCCCAAACGAAATTACCACATTATTTGGGCCACTTGGTTGTTGACTAAGTAGGTAGATTGAATTATGACAAGATTTATTAATTTCTACGAGCTTATGAAATTTCCAGGGTAAGCTGAGCGTCCTAAAGACATAATTCAAAAGCAAATTTGTGGTTTTTCGTTCATTTTTTAATTCCTGATTTGCTAGTTTTTCTAAGTAAGATAAAATGACATAAAATATAAATCAGCCCATGGGGCCTCAGCCTATCGGTCAATAAGAGAAATTAAATACACCCCCTGCGCTATTATCTTGTCACCTGTTCTCTTGCAGATTTTCCCGATGGCTATGTTCACTCCGTTATGATACAATTTTTCCCGTTCGTCCCGTTATGTTACAATTTTTTAGCAAAAAAATTTCTGGCGTTTTCGCCTACGCACTACACCCTTATGTTACAATTATTACAAAAAATGCGTATTTTGCAATACTTTTGAGTTACGTAATCACTATTTTCCGTTATGTTAAAATTTGTACAAAAAACACGTATAATACATAATACACAATTTGCGCAATATTTTCCCCGTTCATCCGGTTATGGTACAATTTGTACAATAAAAAACGTATTGCGCAATATTTTCCCCGTTCGTCCCTTTATGTTACAATTTTTATTTTTTTTGTTTTGGCTTTTTCCAGCGGAATCGCCTACGTACTGCGCCGTTATGTTACAACTTTCCGTTAAGTTACACTTTTTTAATTTGGTTTTGTAACATAACGGCGCACCTGGTGTATATGATGGGATCAATAAATTTCTGTTTTTCGTATCCGTTTGGCCAGTTCTCGGGACTCATTAGTATTTTCACATACGAAGACCTTGGAGGTCATATATCCCCCGATGTTTGGAATGCGCTCTCTGGATTCCGACTCCGAAAGTCAAAACGTATTTCTATGGCAGCGCCGGATGGGTGCTTATTTTACTTTTGCTTTGATGTTCAGCTAGCTTAACAAGACACGAGTTCCGTACACGTTGCGTATTCACTATTCAATTAATAAGTTGTCATGTTCAAATCCGGATCAAGAAAATCGGGACCTGTGGGTGGCCGACTTCGAAGTTTTACGTAAAAAATCCTCCTTAAGTACAAATCACCTCACGGGGCAGGGCTCGTCACGAATGGCTGTCACGGGGTGATTTATGTTTGGCATATATTTTTTGTAAATCTTCTGTAGTCGAAATGAATAACTTTGAAATGAGGGTGGAAAACCATTTCGTTGTAGTCAAATGGTTTTCCACCCTCATTGCAAAATTATTCATTTGGACTACAGAAAATTTCCAAAAAATATCCCAAAAATCAATCGTTAAATGATAAAAATATCATTTTGTGATCACAAAAAAATCACAAAAATCACAGAAATCACAAAATCACAACTCGAAAGAAAGCGAAACACACTCACAAAAGTAAAAAAAAATTCAATCACAATCACGCAAAAATCACACGTGTGATTGTGAGTCTGATTCTGTGATTTGTGATTCTTTCGCATCTTTTCCTCCTAAGAGCAGTGTAGGAAATGGTAAAGCTGTTTCGTTTCCGTGAAAACCGTAATCCCGCGTTTTTCCGCGCCAAAAGTTTCTGGTTCCCGCCCGTTCCCGCGAGATACCTCGTTTTCCCAAAAAAAAAAATAATAATACAAAGTTTTCTTATCTGGTTTATTTTTATTTATCAAATGAGAAACTGCCACTGTGCGATCCATCCAAAGTGCATAAGCCGTGAATACGCAATAATTGTGCACATTTTGCAAAAAAAAAACAGGATCCAACAGAATCCCGCTTCCATTTCGCGAAAGCCTGGGATTTAACAATGTAAATGTTAATAAATGATTTGACTCGAAATTTTTTTTTTTGAAATTTCGTTAATTTTAATAGAAAGACGGAGAATTTAAAAATTGCGTTCAAATAAAAATTGAAATGTGAATTGAACATGCATCAAGCTGATTAGACGTTATTTTCGTACGTAAAAGTCTCAAAAATCAACTACCAGAGGTCACAGATTTTGAAAGCGCCGCCAAATGCAAAGTCAAGACTCAACACGAAGTAGAAAACCTCTTTCAAATAATTTCAAAAATCAACAGCATACATTATGAAAAAAAAAAAATTTTGTTAAATTTATTTTAAGTGGTTTCGGTTTAGATTTCAATAAGATAAATAATAATAGTGTTTTCGTGACAAGTGATTAAATAATATTCTATTTACGGCTTTACCCGTATCGACTTCACGGGACAAAAACAGTATAACTCTCAAACGAACAATTTATATAAAAATTACATTGAGGACAAAAAATTTGACTATTAGTTAAACTACATATCTTAATCTATTATAAAATATATACTACTTACCCTTAAAATTAGTTAATGAGCCAACCTATGACTCATAATTCAGGAAAAATTCCCTCTAAAATATCACAAACTGAATATTTCGGTAAAGTAATTTAAAATTCGAAAACGCCATAGTTATGTCAGAATAATTGTGTCAAAATAGTTATGTCAAAATAGTTATGTCAAAATTTTAAAACCAGCAATTGGATGTCTAAAGGTTCTTTCCGTTTTGGAACATTTTGAAGAAAAAAAACCCAGTGTTCTTTTTTTTGAACTCTAACCAGTAGTAACTCGTAACAAGTGTAATCCAAAATATCATTTTCTAAACCGTCAAATGTTATTTAGACTTTTTGTTGTTTAGAAGATGTGAAAACACCACCAATCATGAAAATCCGGACAAAAATAGATGATATCTTTAAAATCCGTTAATTGCATGAATAAGGGTCGTTGCTGATGTGACCTGGTAGTACTCAGACTAGGGTCTCCGCTAATCATAGAATCCGCACTGTGTACTGTTTTCATTAAGAAGTAGGGGACACTTGTTCGGTACGTTGAATTGTAAAAAATGTATGTATTGATTGCGGCGCCGATATTTATCTACGTTTTATGTGGCGTCAACTAGGGTGTTCACCGTTTGCTTTAAAAATTTCAATAAACTTTTTCTGACCGTCACGACCGCAATAGTGATATTTGGGCACTTTTTAAAATGAATGTTAAGCCAATAGTAAACGGTTAGCGATATGTAAAATAAAATTTTTCTAGCGTATTTGAAAAAAGAAAATTTTAAATAAAAAAAACACATTTTGCTTGATTTTGAGGTTTTCCCAAAATTATCGATTTACCTCTTTCTACCAAATTTACTACCGGTGAAACAGTGTCAAACAAAACGTTAGATGTCACGGGAATTTACATTATTTAGAAATATGGTTTTAAAATAATGACTCTTTTGGACCCCAAAAACAAAACAAATCAGTTGAATAATTTGGTATATACTCCTAAACTTGAGTACAAATTACATCATATAATCTTTGATTTCAAATATACTGTTTGGTTCAACAATAAATCATCGAGAGTCTCTATTGTAGCACAATCCACTTGGTGTCCCAATCCAGAGCAAAGTATAGAGATGACTACCATTACTTATAAATGCGTTATTTTGAAGACAGCGTGATTTTGATAAGTAATAAATAAAAATATACCAAATAATCATGCGTTACTCAAAGTAAAGGTATAGAGTCTAAAACAGATTATAGTGCTCATCCATCACATATGAAAAACTAATCCACCCATAATCGAATTAGCAGAGTTTTAAGACTATCATCTTGTAGTTTTTGAGCACATACTAGCTTAGGGTTTTACTAATTTTCGATAACTTTGACAGAGGTAAAAATAAATTTTTTTTGAGATATTCTCCAAAGAACTTTTTCTCCAAGAAACTTATTATGGGAAAAATATGATTACGTTTTTTTTATTATTTTATGATGATTCTGAAATGTTTTTTTTTTATTTTCAGGGCACCCATGTATACATAAACCAGTTATCTTCACGCTAATTTATTACGTGACCTGTTGAACTTGGCGTAAAACTGACCTCGGTCCCTGTAATCTACTTTTTTGATTCTGAGTAGAATGGCAAAAACAGTTTTCGTTTTTTGAGGCGAAACAGGTATTAAGATAACTAGTTAGGTGATGTATTTTGTCCGTTTACAGTTGTGGACACGAGAACGTGACACTTTCACTGGCCAAAAACTGTCACGTTCTCGTGTGACTGTCACGTTCTCGTAACATTTTTTGACAACCGTGTAATACGTTTTTACGGGCGTTTCATTTCAATATGTTTTATTTAGGGGGTTCAAATCAGTTCACTTTGATGCCATTGGACACCCTATTGGCTGGCTCAAGGTGCATCCCGAGAAGCCGTTGAATGTTGACATCATCACATATTATTATTCGACAAGCATTTTCGGTGCCAATTTTCGGCTTTGGTCAACCACGTTGAACGGAATAGAATGTTTATTTTCAAAATCACTAAAATAATTTGGATTTTTTGATCGCACGCTATAGCGCGCTATTGGTTAACCAAATAAAGGCGAGTTATAGCGTTTAGAACTTGACTGGATTCAAGTCTTGGCCATATCAATTTGCGTTAAATTATAGTACGATTTTGTTTAAAACGTTTGTTTTAAATACAGAACCGTTTTAATGTTGATAACACCCACTGCGTCGTTNAACGAACAATTTATATAAAAACTACATTTAGGACAAAAAATTTGAATAACTACATATCTTTAATCTATTATAAATTATATACGACTTACCCTTAAAATTAGTTAATGAGCCAACTTATGACCCATAATTCAGGAAAAATTCCCTCTAAAATATCACAAACTGAATATTTCGGTAAAGTAATTTAAAATTCGAAAACGCAATAGTTATGTCAGAATAGTTATATCAAATTATTTATGTCAAAATTTTAAAACCAGCAATTTGATGTCTAAAGGTTCTTTCCGTTTTGGAACATTTTGAAGAAAAAAAACCAGTGTTCTTTTTTTTGAACTCTAACCAGAAGTAATTCGTAACAAGTGTAATCCAAAATATCATTTTCTAAACCGTCAAATGTTATTTAGACTTTTTTTGTTGTTTAGAAGATGTGAAAACACCACCAATCATGAAAATCCGGACAAAAATAGATGATATCTTTAAAATCCGTTAATTGCATGAATAAGGGTCGTTGCTGATGTGACCTGGTAGTACTCAGACTAGGGTCTCCGCTAATCATAGAATCCGCACTGTGTACTGTTTTCATTAAGAAGTAGGGGACACTTGTTCGGTACGTTGAATTGTAAAAAATGTATGTATTGATTGCGGCGCCGATATTTATCTACGTTTTATGTGGTGTCAACTAGGGTGTTCACCGTTTGCTTTAAAAATTTCAGTAAACCTTTTTTGACCGTCACGACCGCAATAGTGATATTTGGGCACTTTTTTTAATGAATGTTAAGCCAATAGTAAACAGTTAGCGATATGTAAAGTTAAATTTTTCTAGCTTATTTGAAAAAAAAAATCTTAAATAAAAAAAAACACATTTTGCTTGATTTGGAGGTTTTTCCCAAAATTATCGATTTACCTCTTTCTACCAAATTTACCACCGGTGAAACAGTATCAAACAAAACGTTAGATGTCACCGGAAGATACATTATTTAGAAATATGGTTTTAAAATAATGGCTCTTTTGGACCCCAAAAACACAACAAATCAGTTGAATAATTTGGTATATACTCTTAAACTTGAGTACAAATTACATCATATAATTGTTGATTTCAAATATACTGTTTGGTTCGACAATAAATCATCGAGAGTCTCTATTGTAGCACAATCCACTTGGTGGCCCAATCCAGAGGAAAGTATAGAGATGACTACCATTACTTATAAATGCGTTATTTTGAAGCCAGCGTGATTTTGATAAGTAATAAATAAAAATATACCAAATAATCATGCGTTACTCAAATAAAAGGTATAGAGTCTATATCTTTATAAAACAGATTATAGTGATCATCCGTCACATATGAAAAACTAATCCACCCATAATCGAATTAGCAGACTTTTGAGACTATCATCTTGTAGTTTTTGGGAACATACTAGCTTAGGGTTTTACTAATTTTCGATAACTTTGACAGAGATAATTTTTTTTGAGATATTCTCCAAAGAACTTCTTCTCCAAGAAACTTATTATGGGAAAAATATGATTGGGGCCCCGAATTTGGGTGATTGAAAAATTTGAAAAAATTCTTGCCGATTTGGGGTATTCTTGCCGAATTGGGGTTTGCCGATTTGGGGACGAGGACTGTATTTTTTTTTATTATTTTATGATGATTCTGAAATGTTTTTTATTTATTTTCAGGGCACCTATGTATATCTTCACGCTATTTATCTTCACGCTATTTATCTTGACACAAGTTATCGTAAGACAGGCCTTGTGACTAATTTAGCACGTGACCTGTTGAACTTGGCGCAAAAATGACCTCGGTCCCTGTAATCTATTTTTTTTTTATTCTGAGTAGAACGGCCAAAACAATTTTTCTTTCGATTTTTTTGAGGCCACCGCTTATTTTTTTCTCTCTAACCTGAACACTTTTTGAGGCAAAACAGATATTAAGATAACTAGTTAGGTGATGTATTTTGTTCGTTTGATACGTTTTTACGGGCGTTTCATTTCAATATTTTTTATTTAGGGGGTTCAAATCAGTTCACTTTGATGCCATTGGACACCCTATTCGCTGGCTCAAGGTGCATCCCAAGAAGCCGCTGAATGTTGACATCATCACATATTATTATTCGACAAGCATTTTTGGTGCCAATTTTCGGCTTTGGTCAACCACGTTGAACGGAATAGAATGTTTATTTTCAAAATCACTAAAATAATTTGGATTTTTTGATCGCACGCTATAGCGCGCTATTGGTTAACCAAATAAAGGCGAGTTATAGCGTTTAGAACTTGACTGGATTCAAGTCTTGGCCATATCAATTTGCGTTAAATTATAGTACGATTTTGTTTAAAACGTTTGTTTTAAATACAGAACCGTTTTAATGTTGATAACACCCACTGCGTCGTTAAGTTTCACACCGCCATCTTTCAATTTTAACAAATTTTATTTACATGAAAGTTTTTAACATTGAACTTTTCACCACACTTTTTTTGATATCCCTGTTAAAGTACCTCACAAATACAAATTCGTGTTAAAAAAATTCGTGTTAAAAATTCGTGTTAAAAAATTCGTGTTAAAAATTCGTGTTAAAAAATTCGTGTTAAAAATTTCGTGTTTAAAAATTCGTGTTTAAAATTTCGTTTTTAAAAATTCGTGTTTGAAAATTCGTATTAAAAAATCGTGTTTGAATAAATCAAGTTAGATGTTTTCCGTGTTAAAAATATTGACTTGTGTTAAAAAAGTTGTCTGAAAATATTTTCGTGTGAAAAAATCAGATTCAAAAAGTGGATCCCAAGTAGGTGATGTATTCTATTTTACCGCTACTTCTCAGAAAAAATGACTCACTTATTACATAGAAAGGTGGCCATTTAGTGGCCAATTTCTTTCGTAGAAAATAAGTGGATGCAAATTCTATTTGGTACGACGGTCAAATGGTGACGAAAGTATCGGTTTGATGCTCAGCCAGTGATTTCTGATGCTTATCAGACGGCCGCACTTCTAATTATTAAAAATGTCGATAATGTTGCGCAAAGTAGCGAATTCGAAATAGCGTTCTAAAATGCCCAAACCGGAAGACGATTTTTAATCAAATTTGTGCGAAATTTGGAACTAGTGATAAACGACCCAAAAATTGAAATATTTGCTGTTTTTCGGAGATTTTATATTAAAAACTGTTTTAGTGTGAAATTTTGTAGATCATTTATTTGTTAAAGCTTTTTTTTATATTATAAAATCCCTTAACCTTCAAACACATATGACGGAAGTTTGTCCGTCCGAGCATATAAAATGCGTTTTTTATGGTGTCACACTCTATTTAATGTAACGGCAGTGAAAACTAACATAGATTAATCGATAACAAAGTCGGAAAACAAATAAAAATGAAAATTTTGTTTTCGTAATGAATTTTAATTAGTCATTTATTAGAGCTAGGAAACCTCAAAATAGAGGTTATTTGCAATTAATAGTTTTCACGCACATCTTTTTTCTGTCATATTTTTCCAAAATTTTCAAGTAGTAAACGTCCCACCAGCGGGTAAAAAATGAACCCCGTACGTCATCCGGTTAACCGTTTGTGAATTTGTTGTTTTGTGGTCAAATCGACCAAAAAGTGTCCAAGGGTGGTCGGAGAGCTTTCGAGAGTATGCTCATTCGATTCAAGACCATTGAATTGCTCATGGTGTAGAGTTACGTAGGTTAGAACACAACGATAGAGGGGACGGACAAACTTCCGTCCGATGTGTTCAGGGAACTGTTTTAAATATGTGTTCAAAGGTCAAAGGTATTTTTCTGACGGTTTTCAACACAAGCATACATTTTCTTCAAGACAAGTTCAGGATTTTTTTAAATTTTCCCTGGAGCGGTAGATGGATTATTAGGTATTGGTCGCGGTAAACTTATCGTAAAGGCAGGATGAAATAAAGAAATTTCAAAACTAGAAACTTTTTTCGCCAACTAATTTTGAGAGGGTTTTTTTCAACCCAAATATTTGAACCGCAAATTTTCATTCAAAATGCCATTAATTTTTATCAGCACTATTTTTTAACAGGAATTTCGATCAATAAGAGCCTCTCAAAGGTTTCAAACCCTGCTCTTTATATGGTGATGAGTGAAAAACGTTCAAGTCTCCGGTTTTTTTGTTATTTTGTTCGTTAGGTTATTCAAAATGAAAGTCATATTATACGAAGATAGACCTGTTTTGTTATCACAAAAAGTAAGGGGAAATTCCCCCTGAGAATTTGTTGTTGACTATGCATGAACGTTTTGTAAACTTCGATACGTAAACTTCGATACGATAGATCAACGGCCGTTGAGTAAGTGATAATTCCACTCGAGCTCCTCCATAATATTATTCACAAAGTCTAAAACCGCATCATTTTTTTTATCAATTTTGGTAGACTTGAGACATGTTTATCGGGAGAAAGGTGAACTTTTGACTCATGATAAACCTTGTAGTTTAATCGACACTAGAAATTACCCATAGTCGCCATAAAAAATAATGTAAAAATGTGTAATGAACTAAATTATTGGTTTTTCAACATCATTGCCCGTCACTAGAACTACCATTTTAGTCTTTGATTCTCATTTCACTAATTATTATGATACTTATAATTAGCAAAACAATCATAAAACAAAAACTATAAAAAATATGAATCATATCGTGGGTTTGAGTTGAAAGCAATCCGGCCTCACTATTGGTTACTAACATGACTGGAATTGTAATCCCACGAATGGAATATAAATAAACTGTTTTTATTTTAGTATTTAAAAGATGCAAAGTGTGTCTGATTGGCTGTTTTGGTGTTGCGGACCAAGTTGCCGTAATTTTATTGGATATGCTGAAGAAGGGTGAAAATTCAAAGCGATTCAATATTCAGAACGAACCATTTCAGTTTGCTTTCAACTCAAAGCCTTTGAGTCAAAGGCTCTGTAGCTTTATTAGTTTCCGAAAGAATCAGTACACAGGATGCGCGGTTCGTACGAAAGTTTTCCAATCCGCCTACGCCCTAGTCAATATTTTTTGAGAAGTTTGTGAGCGTATACTGTTGACAAAAATCTCATTCAATTGATGTATGGGAAATAAAAAAAAGTAGTGATATCTGTTATAATTTGAGGTTTTGCCGTAAGGTCTATGACCGTAAATGCCATTCAAAATTCTTACATTTTTTTTCATGGGAAAGAATTCTATCAAGAGGACGTTTTTCACTATTTATATAATATGTAACCTCTAATCTCGCAAGCTCCCTACATTTAACGTTCTTCTAATTTAAATAAGTGCACGTTATAACGCGTTACAACACGTTAGGCATGTATCATTTTCTTCGTTCGTTCATGAATAATTAGACATAAAATGAGTTGGGTAATTTTTGTGCGTCATAATTTAGGGCGGTTAAGTGCTCGATGTTAAACACAAGTTAGAAGTATTATTGTGTTTAGGGACCGTATAAAGAGTTCTATTCGGTTCATTTAACAGCGATTGCAATTTTCTGATATTTAAAACCGTCCCTTATTAAGCATACGTACTTATTCGATCAGCAAGGCCTTTTGTCAAATAGTTTTGTACGGGTAAATAAATAAAACAACTTGATTTGATTTGAAAAAAAAACTAAAAGTGGATTTGTTTTCTCCTAATCAGTGTTGGAAGCTTCGGGAACGTTGGGCTTTTGAGAAATTTGCTTACCAACTCGTTGGGAGCGTTGGGCGTTAGCGAAATTTTTCTTCCCAACGCGTTGAGAGTGTTGGGCGTTGAGGAAAAATTCAAGCGTTGGCCAACGCTTGCGTTGAGCGTTGGGAAAAATCGGAGCGTTCGCCAACGCTTGCGTTGGGCGTTGGGGAATTTTGAAGCGATGGCCGACTTTTTTCAACACTGGTCCTAATTGAACAACTCGAGAAGCGTCTGGACGTATTACTTTAAGTAGTAATAGGGGATCGGGGTTTTCGTAGAAAACTTATCTCGTAAAAAAAGTTAGCAAACGTAGCTCGTCCCTTATTTGAACCAATTTTTCGATAAAAACGACCTTTATTGAACACCAGCGTCCCTTATATAACTGTTATTATCATGCCCTTCCCTTTATGAATTATAGGCTGAATTACAAGATGAAAACCTTTGATACTTTTGTCAACGGTCATACGTATTTCTGGACAAGTTTCACAAATTATACGAATTTTACAAAAAAAAAAGACAAAAACACAAAACTTTGTTAAGCACTATGTTCTGGTTACTCAAGAATCTGTAAAAAACCAGTGGGTTTGCGACTCGAAAAAGTTCAATGAAACAAAACACGTACTTTGAACTTTTTTATGGTTTGGTTTTTAACCCTCAGGGACCAGTATTCAAAATGTTCTACTATTCCGATTCAGCATTTCCCAAAAATTGAAATTATTGGTCTAGAAATCAAGAACAAAACTTTGCATGTTTTTAAACGTTTTGCTTCGCACTGCTTACAAATCGAATCAATAATGATAATTTAAAATGATAATTCAGTCGTCAGCTTTCTTTCAATTATTTGGTGCAAAACTGTCACATTTCGAATGTGGCTAAATGCAAATTTTGTCAATGCTTTTTAACAAAGGTGATTTCTGTTTTGATCATTACTAGGACGTCGTCCTAAGGACGAGTTAGAACGTTTATACAAAAAAAAATTATTACAATTTATTCAATTATATTCATACATATCATATGTATGAACATATGCAACATAAGTCTCAATTTAATTTTGAAAAATCAAATGAATACCTAAAACTAACTAATTGTTATGGTTAAACCAATACATCCCGAAAAACAAATTTGACCTTTTAAATTTCGTTTTATTTCTGCTAACTTCCGGTCACTTCCGATCACTATAAAAAGTGAAACCGGAAACTAGAAATTCAAAAATTTAACCAAATCAAAAACCGGCCGTACAAGTAACCCGGTTGCTTTTTGCATGTCTAAAAATTCGTTTTATGCCAAATAAAATCCGATATGAGATCCAGTTTTGAAATTAGCTGTTAAAAGTTTCTTATATTTTCAAAAGTGTGCTAAATACATTACACCACCTGCGCCGTTATCGGGTCAACATTTGGAGGAAGAATTTTTACCCGATAATGGCGCAGGGCGTAGGCGGATTGTCTGGAAAATTTAAATCGAAAAATTTGACCCGATAACGGCAGGAGCGGGAATTTTGACTTGTTTTGACAAGATGAAAATTTGACCCGATAACGGCACGAGCCGCGATTTTCTAGAATGTCTCATATGTCTTTGTCTCTATTTCACATTTATGCACTCCTAGTTGATTTTTTATACAAAAAATGATGTAAAAACTTGCCTTTAAAATATTTTGAAAAATAGAGAAAAGATCGAGACGTCTACAAATTGAAACATTAGGTTAANTATAATATGTATATATAACATGTATATATAATATATATAATATATAATGTTTATATAATATGTAAATAAATTTATTTTTGAAATGGCAAAACAGTCTCAAATTAGATGTGTACGTTCACGACGAAATTTTTGAACATTAAGAATATCTAGAACTTTAAGTCGAGTGAACTTGGCAACAGTTTACAATTGCGAATAGTTTGGGACAATATGTCGTTAAAAATGCTCAAGTGTATGAAAACAGAGACAAAATTTTGATCAGGATAAAAAATTTCTGTAAAGGAAGTCTATGACTTTTTGTATAAAGTTGTGACGAAAACTTACCAAAGTTTGTATCCTCTTTAATGGGTTATTGTCGGATTTGGCCGCAAAACCCACGGTCATGACAAGTGAACAATATCCAAAAAGGTTCATCTTGCGTTCTTCTTGTTATGAGTTTCGTTAAGAAAAAAATAAAATATTTTTTGTAGTTTCCTGAGATAATCTCTCTTCACGTCTCTTCAAGATACGGCCGGATACAAACAGGTGTTATAAAAAACACACTCACAAAATTTTGGCACGAAAAAATGGTGGACACCGAAAAAAAAACACAAACTGTCCAGAGATACCTTCGACTTTTCAGACTGCGTTTCAGAATAGCGTTGACATTGGATGGATGTGGCCGGGTGGCGGAATTGGACAAGGGCGACCATTTTTTTCGTTTTTTTTTCTCCCACGACAGAAGGGAGCCCTCTGGAAGAAGTGGTCCTCCCGCACGAGGGCGCTCAACCGAAACTGAAAAAAGGTGGGACTGAATGAGAAAAGTATGAGAAAATATATTCCTTCAAATAAAAACCTTTGAGTTATGTAACATAACTTATGTTAGATAAGTACAGTTTAAAACTCTTAAAAGATCACAAATTTTGTGTAGCGAAAGTGACATTACAGCCGTTGGGTCGATATGAAGCAGTTTTCACGAAACAAAAACTCCCGGATAACTACAGAATGTATAGGAGACATAGCGGGAAATATGCAAAAAAAGGGTTGGATAAGGGAGAATGGTGAGCATAGCACCGGATGACCGGACCCTTATGGATTTTTTATTGACAAATTACTGACAAGTTTAGCACAAATCCCGGATCGTGCTGTTATCCGACAATGTTTTATTCCCCAAAAAAATGTTTTACTATTCTGCTTTCGGCACCCTGTGCACTTATCCGGCGAATTTTTTTATCGTAAAACCAGCTAGATACATGGATGAATTTCTGAAGACGGATCTCCCAGAGACCCCTTAAAAACAGCGTGAGCGGAAATGCCTAGGGAATTTTCGAGAAATAAAATAAACGACCAAATAAATTAACTAGCGGTAAATTATATATTATATAATATTATGGGGCATTTAAAAAACTATCGGATAACAGCACGAGTGCGGATGTAAGGGGAAAATTTTGATTAATTATGCCTAACATGCGCAATTATCGGGCTGATTTTTATTACTAAAACGGCTTGATATCTGAGTACTTGATGTTTATACAACATGTATTTTAATTTAATTTAGTTGACAGTGCATCATGCATTAAGCCGCTGATTATCGTGGACAGTTAAATGCATCTTTGGTCTTGTTCTTGTATCCACAAATGTAACTTATACACCGGGTGCGCAGTTATCGGGCGGGTTTCGCGACAAAAATGCCTTAATCGGGCGCCCGATAACTGCTCAGGGCGGAAGCGGAATAAGGTAAAAATATGCAAAAAAACCCGCCCGATAACAGCACGAGCGGGAAATGTGGTCATTTATACACATATATATTTAAGAGCAATGCGCAGGGTGCCCGATAACAGCGCAGGGTGNGTAAGGGGAAATTTTTGATTAATTATGCCTAACATGCGCAATTATCGGGCTGATTTTTATTACTAAAACGGCTTGATATCTGAGTACTTGGTGTTTATACAACATGCATTTCAATTTAATTTAGTTGACAGTGCATCATGCATTAAGCCGCTGATTATCGTGGACAGTTAAATGCATCTTTGGTCTTGTTCTTGTATCCACAAATGTAACTTATACACCGGGTGCGCAGTTATCGGGCGGGTTTCGCGACAAAAATGCCTTAATCGGGCGCCCGATAACTGCTCAGGGCGGAAGCGGAATAAGGTAAAAATATGCAAAAAAACCCGCCCGATAACAGCACGAGCGGGAAATGTGGTCATTTATACACATATATATTTAAGAGCAATGCGCAGGGTGCCCGATAACAGCGCAGGGTGACCGATAACTGAACACAAACCCGCCCGATAACTGGACGCCCGATAACTGCGCACCCGGTGTATTACAAGCTGCGCGGGGAGTTGTTTGCGTGGCTAAAGCACGCTAGCCAATAGGAGGCGCCTCTAAAAAAGCATGAGCCAATAGGCGCGGTTGTCAATTCAGTTACAGACGCTCCTTGCCTACGGCGCTGGCGTCTGTAACTGCATAGTGCGTAAGTGGAATAGCAATATCATCACTTTGATATGATTATTAAAGATAAACATTGCAGAAAACGGTCAAAATATTGACGAAAAAGCCATTCAAAAATGGTTAAACTCAGTCGTATTCAAAATATCTTTGGTCACTCAACATACTATTATTTGGTAGATTTTAATTGCATTTACCAGTAAAAAGAACTGCTGGTAAATAATTATCTTTTATTAACACTGTTCGACTAATAGCTTAAAATAAGACTAATTTATTTGTGGTTGTATTTAATTGTTAACACTCTCAGTTTTTCCCCAAATATGAAAGTTTAGCTCTTATTTTCGGAAGAGAATGCAAAAACAAAATTTCTTTTGCGAACAATATAAAAAAAATTACCATTTGTAGATTGAGATTTACATTCATTCATAATATATTTTATTTATCTGATATTTCGGCATAACGCCATTTTCAAAGATTTTTTGCGACTGTAAATAATACAAACAAAGACTTTGAACAATACTAAAGATTCTAGAATATTTAAGCAATACAGCGCATTTTTTATAAGTTTGTGGATACGGGCTCCCAATATGCCAAATAAACTGCATCAAATGTTTTGTTAAATTTCAAACAAAGTATTAGCCCTAAATCTCAACAAATCGGTCTTTTAACCGGTGAAATTCATAGAGCTAATCATTGTTGTTCAAATGAGATTGACTTAGAAAATGCACTCAATGAACTTAAAGAAAGATTTTTAAATAACCAATATCCTGAAGACCTAATTACACAGAAAATATCAGAAATAAAAACTAAAAAATTTGAGTGTAATCCTGAACGTCTTAAACGAGAAAAAGAGGTACGAGAAAACCCTGAAAAAAATATAAACTTATGTTTACCTTATACAAATCATCGTGTTCAAAAAGTGGGTTCCAAAATACGCAGTGTAATAAAAAAAGTTACACCAAATTTTAACGTAAATATTTGTTGGAAAAATATACGAATAAGTAATATTTTATTACCTAAACTTAAAATGAAAGTCACCAATGAATGTCCAAACCCATGTACTTCAAAATATATTGGTGAATCACGTCGACGATTACATGTGCGTATTTTGGAACATAACCGTCAGAAGGAATCTGCAATTTGTAATCATATAAATACTTGCCCTTCTTATAAAAGACTGTTAAATGATTATTGCTATAATGATATTGTTAATGGCCAATCTCAAACAGAGGTGCTTTCCACACCTATACAGAAAAGAAACTTCATCAAGCAATGGTTCCATCCTTTTGCACATAATTCGAATTATTATAAACGAACTAGACTTGAAGGAGTTGCTATTTGCTTAAATGATCCGAACTTGAATGACCAAATCATTCACAAAAACATTTCTATTATTTAACGCTGGATACGGGCTCTTTATTTGGCGCATTGGGAGCCTGTATCCACAAACTTATAAAAAATGCGCTGTATTACTTAAATATTCTAAAATCTTTAGTATTGTTCAAAATTTTTGTTTGTATTATTTAGTCGCAAAAAGTCTTTGAAATTGGCGTAATGCCGAAATATCAGATAAATAAAATATATTATGAATGAATATAAAAAAAGTTCGAAATATGTTAAAGTTTTGCTCTAACTTCATAACAGAATGAAAATAGACCGGTTTTTTATGGAACAAAATACTTTCTATATAATATAGAATTTGCGGTTCTGTTATATTTTTGATCTAATTTTGTTCAAGTTTTTTGATCCGTGTCAAAATCAATATTATATTTTAAATAAGCGCTTCCAATTGCTTCTTCCAATCTTTTTCTGATACTTTCTGGTACCTCTCTAGTTGAGGAGGGCCGGACGAATGTTTTCGTGTTTCACCTATTTCCGGGGTGCGTTCTTAATGTGTTTTTTGGAATGTTTAAATAAAGTTCCGGATAGGAAGTGCTCGTCGTAACCACTGTACCAGAATAATTTATAACCCTCGTTTATTCGTAGAACGTTGATTTTGAGGCCTCATGAGGTCATTTTCAACGTTTTTAGCCAAAAAAAAATGTGAAATATTACAATCTTAAAATTCACCTTTTTGGTCACCAAGTGAGTTGTTAAACACTAGTCTTATTTTCAACAACACTTAGCGACCAAATATAAATTTTTTGGCGACCTTACATTGACCCTACCATCCTTTTGTCAGCATTTGTTGCAAGTCGGTTAACGTAATGAGAGTTTTCCGTGAAAGTAAGAAATGAAACTACGGTAATTGTAGTTCAAGATAAAATTCGCCGCACTTTCTTCTTGGCAGTAATCGTGATTATTATAAGTTTTGTGACGATTTTGAGCGGTGTGTTTTTGTTAGATGGAACGTGCACAGTATGTTACTTTTAGACACGATTTGGCCTACAAGTTAGAAGCGATTTTAAAACTAGGTTAACGTTATTACTAAGGCCATGTTTGAGGCGATTTTTCGCCATAGTTGAAAAGAGTTTGCTTTAAAACAGGCACGTCTAGATATATGATTTGTAAGATGATTTATTTTTGTTTATCTGACTTAATAATAACACTATTAATAACATTGTATTATATATGCTGTATTATAAACTATAAAACTTATATACACCGCCTGAGGGTTTAACAGGCCCCCGTTTATCAGGCCACTTTGCCTGCTCGTGCGCTTATCAGGCCACTTTTTTCCTTAAAGTCTTTCGCCTATGCCGCTCACGCACTGCGGGTTATCAGGCCACTTGGGCGGTTAGTTTATACCTGTGAATCAGACCACTTTA
>SCLG01000033.1:171334-192162 GCA_004367875.1 Oikopleura albicans
GGATTATCCACTTATTATTAGATACATTTTTTAGTTTTATAAAAGGAGATAGACAGTTTTACATACCTACTTTTAATATAATTTTTACTTCTCAGAACAAAAAGTACTACACTGTAGACGCGAGACTGCAATTTTGTTGATTTTTCGAGAGATACGGCACAAGTACTACATTAATTCTGAATCCCATTATGGCTATAGCATATAGGTCTTACATACTGGATGTACAAATTGTAACTTATAAGCAGTGTTGGCCAACGTACCCCAACGCCCAACGTTTCCAACACTGCTTATAAGTTATTGTGCATTTAATTTGTGCATTTTTTGTCAATAACGAACAATGGAAATTTATTTAGTCCAAAGATGGACTTAAACTATTTAAAATGGTCAAAACACTTGTTGAAGCTTCTTCATACAACTCCATTAAAATGCTCATCAACACATTCATTACCATCTCATTAGTATATAAGTTCAGAGGAAAAAGAAAGCGATTTAACTCTTGTCCGTTTTTTGGTCTCAATTAAACAGTAAGAAAATATATCAAAAGTAGTTTCGCGACAACTTATGAAATTTGATTAATTCCAGTTATTCTATGTCATATGTTATGTACGCTGTCTGGAGTGGGGTACGAAAACCCGTCTATGAGTACTTTTGCGAACACACCATTTGGTCGCGAATTGTTGTTCAAAATAAAGTTTCGTTTTTAAGCAGAAAAAATGGTCGCGAAACATTGTTTTGAAACATTATTTTGAACAACAATTCGCGACCAAATGGTGTCGTCGCGAAAGTACTCTTAANAACGGGTTTGTTTTCGCGACCATTTCACCGGCTGTCTGCATCGATAATTTTGATTTCACAACTTCCGTGCAGTCAAAACGGTGTAGATGAGCCCATTTTAGTCAAAATTTCGTTTTGTCAAAATTTTCGTTTTTTTAAATGAGCTTTTTCAGTATTTATTTCCAATTTTGACAATATAAAAAAAGTCAAATGTTTCAGCTTGATTGACAACAATTAAAAGCGAAGATTGAAGAATCAGTTTTAAATGGCGAATATTCATAAATAATGACTATTTTGATTTTTTTTTTCGCCAAATATTTTAATAGTAGTGAAGTTGTGATCAAAGTTGTTAGTAGAACAATGCCGTTTTTAAACAAGGGTCCTTGGTGCTATATTAAGCTCCCTTCTAAAAAGTTCTTGAACACTGTTCAAAAGAACTGATATATTATGTAAGCGGGTTTTTGCCTATGCGAAACTGATTGTTTTCAAGAACCTTTCTTCAACAACGTGCTACAACATCCCGCTTCGTCGGAAAATTGTTGGTGCAACATGTTGACATTGTCATAACGTCGGTAGTCCACACACTGTCGTAAATTAGAACGGTCGTTTTCATACTAATTCTTTGAGTAAACACCGTTGTCGACGGTTTCCGCCCGTTTATTTGGTTACCTCTCTGAATGGAATTTGTTTATGCAAGCCTCTGGGCCACTTCATAATTTTCAAAATTTTATCAGGGAAATCCAGGAATTTTAAGTTGTCATTTTATCAACTGTTTCAATTCATGAATATTCGTTCAAATGGAAACTAGTGGACACTTACGGTTTATATGACAGTTGGGACCCTTGGGAGTTAAATTATAACTCAGCAATAATGAAAATGTTTTATATTATCTAATGCAAATGATGGTCACAAAATAATTTAACTAGGTTGATTTACGTAAAAAAAGTAGAGCAAAAAAGTAATCTTGACCGTAACCAAAAAATAATTAATAAAATTTTAACTAGTCCGAAAAAGCCTAAGACGGCACCTGTACCAGTATCCAGGTGATAATACTATGTCGATGCTTATACAAGATGTAACGAAAATCCAAGAAAAACTTAAACATTAAACGGCGGCTCGATTACAATTGCGATTTTTAGAATACGCACGTTAAAGTGGGCTCCTTTTGGACAGTTTGATAATAAAAAAATCACCATGACTCATATAGGTACCACGGCATCTGTATCATATAAACTCGCCTGTAACTTAGTGGATTAGAACCATAGATCCGTAGGTTTTGTTCTAAATTTCCGAACAGAACAGAACAGAACGCTCCTTCTATTTTGTGATGGTTCTCCAATTTTCGTGTGATGGTGAAAGAACGTTCAGTTCATGTGATAGGATTTTTAAATAGAACAAAAAAACGTTCTAAGTGCCCGTTCTGTTCTGTCTCGTGATGGAAAATGGCCCAGAACAGTGTAATTGCGTTCTTTTGTTCTATTGGCGTTCTTTTCCCCAATTTTCAAGTTCTGCAAAAAAACAGAACTTTCGGATCGAGAACCACAAAATTTTGAATTTTTTCTTGACATCCGTGTTCTAAAACATCTTTTTATAAATTATACCCCACTTGCCAATGTTAACACAACTGGTCATGCAGTTATATTTCGGCGTGGGACAACTGTTAAATTTTTTGATTAAAAAAATGTAATGAACAAGCTGTTCCGATCTGATGGAAATGAATTTGACCTGAACTTTAGAATGACTCTCGTTTTAATTGAGTTAATTTCCTTGCATTTAACATCTTAGCACAATCCACGTAATTTTATTTCGCAATTATATCGGGTAATTATATAATATAATTACAAAATTCGCGTGAACATATTATTACAAGCCACTTGAGCAATTTTTTACAGAGTGTTGTTACATCGTTCTGTTGCTAGATTTCTCAAACGGAATCTGTGCAATCACGCCATGCCTAACATTCTACTCAGCGTTTTGCATGTATTTCCGCCATTTTCTTACATATTTTCTAGATGGCCATATTCGAGTTTTTTGACGTGCAAAAATAAACTCGAGTTTGTCAATCTAGAAAATGCGAAAAAAAAACAGCGTAAATTCATGGAAAACGCTGAGTATATCACCATAAAACAACTTTATCAGAATCACAGAATGTGTAGTTTTGCGTGAAACTTATTGTTCCAGTGCATAGATACAACGTCCATTCAAGGGACGGTTAACCGCGGTCTTAGTGACAAAATGAGACCATTTCGGGAAATTAGGGGACTTTGATGCCAAATCGCAAAGCGTCTTTGAATGTGACTACCCTTTGTAATAAATAAATTTGCAACATCCGAAAACGAAGCGAAAATGAGTCATTTAAACGGTCGAAAACACGTTAATTTATTAGAGTTAAATGTGTTCCATGCGCAAAAAATCCCTACGATAGTCATGGCATAGTGATGATGTAGTTCCTGAATAACACGGAAACACGTAATTTTTAACATTTATCATTTTGGCGGTCAAACCGGGTCTAACTGATTGGTCGGAAGTGAATTTGAAATGGGATTTCAGCCGGATGGATGTCAAAAACGCAACAACCGTACTTTCCTTAACGGTTGACCTTGAAAGTGCACACTTTTAGAAATATCGATAAAACATGAACATTAATCAAATTCCTATTCAAAAATACAAATGACATCATACCAGCAATCAGGCACTCTCATAATCTATTAATAAAAAATAAATTAAATAAGGACTAAACGCCCGGGCATACTTGGCTATTTTTTGGGTTCGGCTCGGCTTTTGAGCCCTCAAATTTTTTTGGCTTGGTTCGGCTTGGCTCGCCCTAACTCAATTTTTTTCAGCTCGGCTCGGCTTGCTTTAGTTCAAAAATTCTTGGGCTTGGCTCGAGCTGTCAAAAAAAAATAATTGGCTCGGCTTGGGTCCGAACGAGCCAAAGCGAGCCAATTGTGCCGAGCTCTGCGCCTCAGTGACCGTTCAAAGTTTTAAAAAATTTCGGTCCATTTAGGCCGGTTTGTATAAATTTGGACTAATGGACCCCTGCAGGGCCCTGGTAGTTAGTTTTTAAAATAGTAATTTGGTCAAAGTACAACCAAAAACCTTTTTTATTTCATTACGGTTTTTTGGGTAGTGAAAAATTTCCCTCATATTTGTCAGAATCATTTATTCGAGATCAAAATGCGACGAAACTTTATCCATTTCGTCATTTTTTATCGGGAAATAAATCATTGCAAGGGGTAGGTATCGACTGGTACGCGGTATCGACTGGTAAGATTGAGCGACTGGTAAGAATCTTACCAGTCGCTCAATCTTACCAGTTGCTTCCGAGCATGGTTCATTCTCACTGCAATCGGGCTTGTCATCAGCTTTCTGACGTGTGATACCAGTCGCAACATCTTACCAGTCGCAAAANGTGTTATTCAGTGACTACCGACGACATGATTTTGTGAACTTGAGGACACTTAATTTTTTACATTTATGATACATAAAACGTCGATTAACATCAGCCATCAGCTACAAGATAGAAACCACTGTAAATCAGTGCTCAAGAACGGGTCAGTAAGTCTTTCCATATATAACATAAACAGTCCCTGAGGGTTTATGTGACCAAAAAGCGCCGATGGATGGTTTATGTGACCAGTTTTTGAGTAAAAGTTTTCCAGCGAATCACTACTGGAACGTATATGATATGCATGGGATAGCGGTCTGGAATTCACCGGTGAAGAGAAAATGTTTTATACACTCCTTGAGGGTTTATGTGCCCATTTCGCGACCTGAAAAGTGGGCACATAAACGGAAATTGGGCACATAAACCCGTTAGCGTAGGCGGAAAACTTTTCTGAAATTTTTTTGGGCACATAAACCGACGGTCGGGGTCGTTCTAGATGTGTATCAAAATTCAGTGCATAAACTGTACATATAACATGTTTTTGTAAAGCGTAAAATTATAAAACTTAATTTGGATGTAAGATTGTAAAATTTCAAAACCAATGAACTAACGATTAAATGATTTAATTTAAATCGATCATTTTGTTGAAATATATTTATAATGTGAAACATACATGAATGTTTTAAAAAGACTTACAAAGCACAAAAAAAGTACAAGCGATACAAAAATGGAATTATCAGAAACAGCCTTGTCTACTCGTTCACGCCAGAAGTATACATCACGTCATGAGATATATTTAAACAGCAGATTGCACCATTCAGTAAACACATAAATTTTTTTTACAGTTTGTTTTACTATTTATTTTCAGCTATCGTTATTCAAGAAGAAATATGAAGTAGCTCAAATTAAGTGTCAGAAATACTTATAGATTGTTCATCGAACCATTAATGAGGTTCTTTTTCCGAATTTATTTTCGTTCGACAAAAAATCGTAGTTGTAGTAAGGATAAAAGCAAATTAACAAGTAAATACAGCGTTACATTATGCGGCATAATGTGATAATTTATGCGTATCAAATTAGGGTTGAATACAGAATACATTTTTATCAAATGTGTCAATCCTTTTCAGCCCAAGTTATAACCTGGTTAAATATTCGGCACATCTGTTCCTTTTTTGTTGAGTTCAATAAGTGTGCCCAAACTGTGCCGAATTTATGGATTATTTTACGTGAGTTGTTCGGTAATCAAATCAGTCTCCCAAAATAGTCGTGTTTTTACGTCTGTCGAAAAGTTCCAATAGTCATTATTCTCCCATTTTGGTATTCCATTCACCGTATCGAAACATTCTGCATTATTAACCACACTAAAACAAAATTTTTATAATAACCCCCTGTTCCAATAATTCCCAAAATGAAAGTAAAAAACACATCCGGTAGATCTCAAACACGACTGGTAAAAATGATAAGAGCTTTTTGGCTAGATAACTGATCAGTTCATGGACGGAAGACCTCAACGAAGAAAAAGCTGGCAAAAGTTGCAATTTTTGCAACAGAACTGCTTGAAAGATAATTGCGCACCCTGTATAATAACTATGACGAAACAAGTTCAGTGACAACCTTAACAAGTTCGTTTTTGGGAACTCGTTTAAACTTAAATAAATTTCAATCAGACCATAGAAGAAGTGATTAACAATCATCAAATTTCCCTTAATCTCGCGATATTTATGTACCAGTTAACTCCCAGGGGAAGTGCGTGTATATAGACACACAACTTTTTTTTGTGGATTTAAGGCATATGGAGGCCCCGTAGGGCTAAACGGGTTCCCACAAACTCCTTCTCCCCTAAGAGTTAAACGCTATCACGATTCAACATTGCTTTGAAAACAGCTCATTTTTAAAGCGAAGTTTCACATTATAGATTTCTGTTATAGACAACTAAGAGTTGACAGTTGAAATCCGTTAAAATCGACTTTATTTTCGGCTTATTTTGAGTGAATCCTTGATATTTAGACGGAATGTTTTGACTGGAGTGGACGATAACCCAGAGTCAAAATAACGAGGTACCCCTCCCTCAAATTAAACAGGCAAGAGTGAAAATGGTTCAATCAGCACTTAATGGTTTGCAAACATTGTGTTTAAAAAAAATTCAAATCCCAAATTATTGAAATTGTTAGACTCATTCTCCAAACATAAACAAAAATGGACTTCAGAAATTGACATTCACCATATTTGACTTGAAAATTCCAATTTCGTGAATATCTCGAACAGTTTATGGCTTAGGTGCTCGAGAGCAAATTTTGTTTTTTTTTGTGGAAACTTCGAATGCAATTCAGGGATCGAAATCACATTTTTGTGATTTTAGCCAATTTTGGCCTATCACAGCGTGATTTTCGCGTGACTGTGATTGAAACGTTTGTGATTTTGTGATTTCCGTGATTTCTGTGATTTTGTGAGTGTGACTGCATTTTGGCGAAAATCACACGTTTTTTCGATCCCTGCATTGCAAGTTTATTGGATAAGAATCAGTTCCAAAGTCTCCTTTTGATTAGCATCACGTTTTCCCGCAGAAAACCGTTTTTCGCAAAAAAAAATACGGTTTATCTCCTAAAATACGTATCTTTTAAAAATTCTGCGAGACCAATTTTTCGCGATATACCGTCTCTGCGAAACAGCGGGGTACCCTAGTCCAATTATTGTTTACTGTGTATATCTTATACAAAAAATGGCTTCTTGAAATATTATTTTGCAACCACAGTGGTTGGTCTTGGGTTTTGTGATATATTCACATATAATCATTTGTGAGACCATTTAATGCGCCCGTGATTGTGGCTTCATTTGATTTAGAAGAAAAGTAATCTTCCCACAAAAATGTCGGTATTAGTGTTGAGTTATTAGACTGTAGAACTATTTGACCTATTCTAAGTTGGGACTTCTACACGAAATTGATATGAGAATCAGTTCTTTTACAAAACCAAAAAAAAAATAATTAAAATAACAACTGGTCGCCGAAAAAATTTTTAATCTACAATTTTACCTTTTAAGTTTTGATATTGCTGGGACCCCGGCGAGCGGTTTCAAAATTTCAACCTATGTTACTTTCGTGATCTGCTCATTTGTATCAAATCTACCACTAAAAAATTAATTTGAAAGTGTCAATATGTCTTGTTGTAAAATAAATTTTAATGTATATTGTTTTGAAGCAATTGGGTCAAAAGTCAACGAACTAGCAATCAATTTATGTCCCGAAGTTAAACCAACCAATCATTTTTTGGAAAAAAACTTCCCGAAATGGTAATTTTCTTAAAAAAGTTCTATAAATTCGAGTGCCGGAATTGGACTACCCTCTATAATTAACTTTATGATATATTTTTGTTTTTTGAATATGCGGCAGTACATTGTTGTGATGGCGGATTTTATTTAAAACCGTACGACTGGTACATCTAATCAAGTTATTACGGTTATGCTTTATAAAAAGATAGAGAATGGAATGCAACAAAAATGTGATATAAAATTGCAACAAAAATTCTCCCACCGAAAATTTCAACGACCTTAAAATAACTTGTTTGAAGGATTTTTTGTTTCTTTGGGCTTCTTGACAGCAGTTACTTTTATTTTCTTGTAAACATGAGATTACAGTGACGTTAGAATGCATCACGAATATCATCTTTGACAGTAAATTTAATTTAAAGAGTAGCTCTATGCGCCACTATGACTGTATAAATTTTACATTCCCGACTCTAATAGTACTCTAATTTGTTTGGTACTTTAGATACAATTGGACTTTTACTAGTATCGCGGTTTCGCGGAGCAAATGTCCAAAGAAGTTTTTCGAAGAAAATGCAAAAAAAAAAATATTTTTGGAAAAAAATTTTTTTTTGATAAGATATAAGGAAACGGTATTCGGAGAAAATATCTGGATACGGTTTTGTTTCTATTTCCATTTAATTGTATTTTTGAGAAAAGAAAAAAAGTACCGCAAAAACCCTGTATTATAATTAAAAATTGCACATTTTGCACCAAATTGCACATTAAGGTTGATTTACCGAAATAAAAATGTTTTTGTCAGTATAAAAATTCTGTCTCCATACGGACGTTCAAAATGTGAACCCCCTTACGCCGTCAGCGATCCTACTGGCTTGTGCAAAACCAATAACTTATCTCACAAAGTTGCCAAGGTCGAGTATACTTTGTTATATTTCTATTTCGTTATGTTTTCGCATCAAAATGCGTTTTCTATTCAAATCCCGTTCCTTCCAACGTCACTCTTTTCACTTAAAAGTGACCACTTCAGCGGAACGGGAGTGATCAATATGCACCGATTTATTTTTTATTATTTTCAAAGATCACCAGAGCCACCGGGAATGCTTTATGCTGATTCGATTGAGATAAGTTCGGGGCATATAATATGCCGCATATAATATGCGGCATATTGTTATTTTCTTATACAGTGTATATTATTCATGTTGCTATACGAGATTGATCCCGTTGGCCCTGTCGTGCAAAATAAATTATCCTAGTTGTAAAAGACAGCGCGAGGTTTTCGCGCTAAAAATCTCCCAGAAGGCCCAACTTAACTCCCAAGGAGAAAGTGTATACATATATGCACACGACTTGTTTTTTCGTCGATTAAGGCCTATGGAGGCCCCGTAGGTCAAAACGAGTATTGCTAACCCCCCTCAACTTTTCGAGCAAATTACATCGACGGTATTTTTTGCGTAGGTTGGATATTTCAAAAAACTCTCTAGGCCCAAGAGTCTAGGGGGCCCAGGTGGCCCAAATCAATTTCTTACTACTCAGATCGGCGAAGTTTGACGAGCTCTACAATTTGCTTGTACCAGTTTTACCAGAATTAGTGTGAATTATTGTGAATTTTTAAGTGTGTGCATATATGCACATATTTCCCCCTACGGGTTATCAAATCACTCCTTCCCCCTGAGAGTTAACGTATCTCCGAGAAAAGAACAATATTTTATCTATCTTTCAAGAGTTAAATTCGGCAATTTTAAGACCATTAACAAGGGGCTTCGAAACCGTCTTTCACGTCTCGCCGAATAAACAATTTACGTTTAGATTCTTACCCGCCACTTTTTTGATATATACGGTATTAGAGGTAGCCCAGATGTGTGTGTAAATCCGCTTTTAAGAGATACGTGATAACATGATTAGGAACTGCATTTTAGAAGTGCAATTTAATCGTAACTGGTCCAATTATGTTAAATCAATTACCTGTTGCACTTGGAAAAACAATTAAAACACGACGACGTTGCATATCGAGTCGCTTCAATCTCGGGCCGACATTGACTGTAAATCATCGGTAGACCTCCCACGAAGTTGTTTCCTTTATTACTTTCGCAGGCTTTTCACCGATGTAAAACATTTTTTTGAAAAACATTTTTATGTTGAGCATTATCATGTTTAACATTAAAAAACATTTTTGTGCTAAAACTTTTTTAAGAACTTTTTTAAAAACTTTTTAAGAAATGATTTTCAAAAACAATTTTTTTGTCAAACATTTTCATGTAAAACGTTTTTGTGATAAACAGTGTTTTATGAAACTTGTTTTTCCAAAAAAAAATTGTACTCAAAATTTTGGAAATGTTTTTTTTGTGATAAACACTTTTATGCCCTATTTTAAATAGGCTATTTACAATAATGTTTCTTTTTTGACACTTTTTTTATAAACGAACCAACCCTATCGCCCTTAAAAAATTTTGGCTATAAACATTTTCAAGTAAAAGATTTTTTGAAAAACATTTTTGTGAATAACATTTTTTGAAAATAATTTCTGTTAAAAAACATTTTCGTGAAAAACCTTTAAAAAATTTTTATTTGATACATTTATGTACGAAACATTTTTATGTTAAATACTGTGTTTACAAGCTGAAAGCAACCCGATTATGTTACGTTCCACGCAAGAAGTAATCTTATTGCGATATTTAACTGATTGAGAAGTAACATGATCGAGTCGCTTTGAGCTTGTAAACACTTTATGTAGAAGGTTTTTGTACAACATAAAATCATTCGTCTTTATGATTTAGTAAAATATGCAAAGACCACATAATCAAAAAATACACATTTCGATTACATTTCGGTATAAAAATATGATTATTTTACAGTACATAGCATGAAAAATAAATAATTATTTGCATTTTTTCTTGCGTATAATTTACCAAATTGCAGGACATGAAAAAATATTTGGCCTCCAACTATCTCAATAAGCAATTAACATGACAGTATCCGTTAGTGTTACAAAATGGCCTCCCAAAAAGGTATTTACATAATTAGGAAATTTGGACCATTATGGACAATACCAAGGCGATGATATCAGTCGGGAAAGAATGCTTCAAGTCGATTGAAAACGACCACATTTTAATTTGACCGTAGATTATTATCAGACATTTGGGTCGTATTTATTAGTAAGTTTCCTATTAGGTTTCCCATCTTAAAGATATAATTCACCAGCTTGGAACAAGTAAAGACATGAAAATAACTCGCTGATGTTTTGGATGATCATCCGTCAACGAAAAATTACTGTGAACAAACACATGTTATTTAACTCCTATAATGTACTCACCACATAAATTCATGGTTATCTGTGACAAAAGTCCATTTCCTCGTAAATGGACTATTATAAAGTTGTCCTAAAATTTTTTTTGGGTATGAGTAGGATAATCGCTCATTTTTCTGAAAGTTTTTCTGACATATTAAAAGAACATATTAAAAGAACATTCTGACATATTTAAAGAACAGATAAAATTTAAAATTCATACAACGATTCTACCAGTGCTCGGCAAAGTCGGCTTATATTCTGGCTTAGCTTAGCCTATGTAAGCCAAAAACGAGTTCCGGCTTAGCTTAGCTTTGGTCATGTAAGTCAAAATATACTTTAGCTCAGTTTAGCTAAGCTTATGTAAGCCAAAAAAAAATTATGACTCAGCTTAGCTTATGTAAGCCAGAATTTTGCTTTGGCTTAGCTTGGCTTAGCCCACATAAACTTAGCTACGTCAAGGTAAGCCGTTGCTTATGTGAGCCACGTGCCAAGCCCTGGACATTTGAGGCTCGACATAAGGGCTCGACATAATTCAAAAAATGATCAAGCATGTGGAACTCAAAAAAAAAAATGAGCTGTCGAGCGCACAAGGCGACCTGGGTGTGGCCGAGCCCTGGTGTCCACCAAGTATGAAAATATGTACATTATATTATTTCAATATGTACATTATAATCTGTAGTGCCATATTGGAATACACTACTGGTCTATTAAGGTCACACAATCTCCATATTACAAACTAAATTAACTCAGCTTAACGCGACAAAATTTTCGTAACATAATCAACGTTGTCTTACAACGAAATTGTTAATTATGTTTGCATAGTCAATTTTACTCGATTTGCATTTTAGATTGTATTCAACCATATACCAATTATTACTCGTACCTATAACTACTCACTAACGAAAACACTTTAAATTCAGCAATCGAAACTTCATTGAACCATACGTACAATACACGTGGCTGTATTGAAACTTCGAAATAACGTGCTTGGAAACGAAACATCTGAGTAGTCCCAGCCGTAAATTCACCATAAAATGGCAACATTTTATGCTTATCTAACCATTTTTTGATGAAGTCATTTGGAAAACGGCAAGTACCTTTTTTCATGAACATTCGTGAACATGAAAACGCCAATTTCGGCAATTGCATGTTGCTAAAATAGCAATCGTTATGAAGTCATTATGACGATGTATTAGGAGCGAATGGCGTGTCAAGTTGAGGGTTGAAAAGATTTACGTTTTTTCTTGCATTTCTTTTTTGGGTTGATGTGATCGACGCCATCACAACGATTTCGAACTTTGTACGATGGCCACAATTATGTCTTTATTGGCGAATTCTTACATTATGATAATTGGAAAAATTAGTGATTCAATGGGTAACTGGAAATAATTTAAAATCACAATTTTTTAAAACTGTGGCTCAGACAACTATGATTTATACATAAAAAAGAATTGAATTTGGCCACAATTATAACTTAATAATTTGATAGTGTGTGTTCTAAAAATCTGTATTTTGGAACACCGTATGTGAGTTCTTATTTCGAAAAATGGACATGTGATGTTGGATATTTACATGTAATTTTTTGAATAATGAATTGGAAAGCAGGACTCGGCAAAAGTTACTTTTCCTCAAAAGTCCTTTCGAACTGCCAAGGAAAATCGAGGAAAGTTTGATTTTTTGGACACATACGACAGTCTACGATTCATAACTTTGTAATTTCTGCGATTTCTGACTGTAATCAACACCAGTTATCCTAACGCCACTTATCGACGATAAGTTATCGTAACAAAATTGGGTTATTTTAACACTTTTCAGGCCAAAACGTATCGCGATTCCCAATTATCTTACCAAATGCCTTACCGAATTATTTTAACAAAATTTAGTGATTTTTCTCTGCAAAACTTTTTCACCAAAGCAGTTGTGAAGATAATTGGTTACATGGTACAGTTTTTTCAGGATATTTTTAAAATTTGAACCATAGAAACGTTTATGATTCTTGGACGCAAATTTGATCAACATTAACAGTGTATTTTTCAGCATCTTGCGTAAATTATAAATTATGATTCATAATTTGTAATACTTTACTGGTATACGGATAAAATGACCGGGAATCTGTTTTGACAAAATCCAATTATCTAACAGTTTTAAATGTTATACTTTGGGCATTCGAATCAGAATGATAGAATATTAGAATAGAATGAGGACTCGTTTTGGAAACGAGCCAGAAAAGACGCGCAGTCATTAGGTGACGCGCGGGAGGCGATATTGTCTAGCGCGATATTATCGGTTTTATTCAAAACCAATCAAAGCACTACATAAACTCAATTTTAGGCGTCAAAATAACCGACTTGGTAGTGTAAGTGACCTACAGTATTTCACATAATCATTCTCATCAAACAAATTGAAACAAAAATATTCTGTTAAGATAATAGTCGTATAACGCATCAACATTGTAATTTTTAGCGTTTTAGTAAATCACGGTATGATTCAATTATGCCGTAAAAAATGTCCCGACATTAGTTTGATTACGTTAAAATTATAGCCCGCATCCTTTTCAACCCTAAACTTAAAAACCAACTATTCGACTTCAAAATCGCATAGCATTCAAGCTCACACAAATTTAGATTAAAGAATTGAATATTTCATAATTATGGCACCTGGACCAGTCATATGCCTCGTCTGTTGTTATAAAATTGGTTGAAGTTAGATTATTTCGATAATCGTTCAGCTAAGATAGAGCTTGACAGGTGACAAATATGGGAAAATCTGAATTAAACTTTGAAGCCCCATGAGGTTTTAAACTGCTAAGTTTCATAATTTATATTCTAGTAACGCGTTTTTGATAGGCGTTAATATGAGCGTTGATATATCACTTTATAAACCGCGAACGGATAGACCTGAGTCGATTCAGCGCCGGACCTTACCGTCCACATTGACCACGAATTTGACCAGTACAGATGGTACCCGGCCGCTGTGGACATCAGGGACTCTTGAGGAAAGGCGATGGTGCCCTGAAAGGGGGCACCTTGCGAAGGAGCGTATAAATTGGACTTAAGTCTTAGCGTGTATACTGAGGAGTGTATAAATTCGCCATATGATATTCCTGAGGCGAAACTGGCTCTAGATACGAAAATTAGGGGCTTTTTGCTCAAATAAGACTTTTTAAGTTTGTGGTCGAATGTCCCCGTAGCTGACCACATGTGATCGGTTGCCTACATGTGGTCGGTAAATATTATTCTGTTAACGCATTCTTGAGACAAAAATTGTGCTAGATACAAAAAATGGGGTCATAGTGAGGTTAAATAAGACTGTTAACGTTTGTGGTCGACTGTCCACGTATCTGACAACATGTGGTCGGGCGACCAAATTTTATCTGTTTACCGTATTCCCGAGGAAAAACTGGTTCTAGATAAAACTGGTAAAATCGGGGATAAATTTTTTGACAGAGTGTACGCCTAGAGCTTGTTAAGAACCTTAGTTTTCATTCACTTGATCGCCTTGTGGAAAATTATCTAGATATTTCTCCGTGAACAGCCTATAATATGTCCGAGAAACTTCGACGTATTATTTCACAGATTCAACATGAATTTTCTATGAAAATTTTTGATTCGTTTACACAATCACCCACGCACTCACGATGTGTCGATGAATTTACCAGCAATTTCGGCATGTTGTTTTTTTGATGCCGACAAAATTGCGGTAATTTCTCTAACGGACCAGTCGAAAAACGCGTCGATTCAATTATGTCGTAAAAATGTTGTAACATTAGTTTGATTACGTCAAAAAGTTACCCGCGCCCTTTTCAACCCTCGAGTGAAACACATTCGTAATGACATCCATTAGTTTTACGCCTAACAGTTGGTAACTAGGGTTTCCATGGTTCAAAAATTATAAATTCAAGGCACAATAAAAATTGAATTTTGACTTGAAGCTAATAGATCCTTTAACTCAAAATTCAATTTTTATTGTGCCTCGAATTTATATTCAGTACATTTGCGCAGTTATTTCGTCATTATTTTTTATGATTTTTTACATACACGGTGGAGGCTCCACCCTGCGCAATTATATCGCATATTTTTAGAATACTTTCGCAAGATAACTGCGCAAGTGGCGTATACTAAATTAGGACAAAAAAGTAGGACAAAAAATGTGAAAATTTTATACATATGTATCAAAATTGAAAAACTGTTCTTCAACGAAAACCTTTCCGTGACAAATATATAAGTGGGCATTTTTATGAACTTTATCTGACGCGTATAAGACTTTTTTATTTTCATATTTTCATATTTCCCGCGGAACACCCTATTAAGACGTACAACTTTGAAAAATAAAATTGGCTAAGTTACTGATGTTAAATGAAAAAAAAATACTTTTATCGTCACTGATTACTTCAGATATTTATATAAAAGCACGTTAAACATGTTTCCACGATAGTTTGACCAAATCGGACCGTAAACGTTAAACTTTGCGCATAAATTGTACACGACGCCAAATGTATGCAACAATTGTGATGAAAGTAAAAGCCGAAAAATGGTAAATTATAACACTTGAGATCCTATTGGTGATCCTTATTTTGCGCATAATGATAGACAAGTTCGAAGTACACATACTACATGATAAGTAGATCACCTGTACATATGAGTTAATGCACTCTGAGTTAACAATTTTCCCCTAATTTTAAACTTAGTTGGCCTATTGAGAATATACATAAAAAATGACCGATGACTCCGAAACGGGTCGTTTTTAAAAGATAACCATCAGCTTTGGAGACCAGGACTGTATAACAAAAAAATCTGCGATTAATGATACCCATTGATACCCCATAAATGATACCCATGGCTTATTTCAAAATTATTTTGCCCATAATTTCAAAAGGCACCAGAATTGATCAGTTAGGTAATAAAACATGTATATACTAGTATACACGAGATTTGTTTCAAAAATCAGTAAAATCATAATTACGATAAATTATTGTTATTATAACAATTTTAATTGATAATAATTACTCAAGTTAAAGGATGTAGCTCGTCGGTAGATCATTTTTAAATACCCAGTTATAGGGCTAGTAAATTTATTTTGAAAAATAGCCCATAACGAATTTTGTCCATAACGAGGGGGAAATGTGTGTAAATAAACACGCACTTAAAAAATTCACAATAATTCGCAATAATTCAAAACAAACTTGTAAAGCCAACTTGTAGAGCTCGTCAAACTACGTCGATCTGACGATTCAAAAATTGATTTGGGTCACCAGGGCCCCCTAGAGAGCTATTTGAAATCTCCAACCTACGCAAAAAACACCGTCAATCGAATTTTCTCGAGAAGTTGAGGGGGTCAGCAATACCCGTTTGGCCCTACGGGGCCTCCATATGCCTCAAATTGACGAAAAAACAAGTTATATATATACACGCACTTCCGCCCGGGAGTTAAGACTGTAAAAAGCGGCACCCAAGAGGTCATGGACTGTACGTGCGTTTTTAGAGATGAACATTACAAGTTCAACTTGCTTTTGTATCACGGGACAGTTATGGTTCTCTATAATGAAAACATTTTATACCGGCAATTTCCTTAATGAATTAAGCTTGTTTAGGTTACCAAAACTGCATTTCAACAAATAACATTGTTATGTCATCAGCGTCTTAGGTTCAATTTTCGGTCAAGAAGATGCATTTAGAGTGCCATGATCGAAAGGCCGTGCTTTGAGTAATTCGATAATCAATGTTCGTGGGATTTTTAATTTCCGGTTTCGTGAGCGTAATTTCCGTCACTTGAACGGAAACGGAATGACAGCCCATTTTCCGAATATAAAAAACCGCTTTTCTACAAATTCATTCCAAGTATCACGTTAATTTACGTCGTCCAATTTAAAATATTGTAATATCTTGCTAATAAAAATACGGCGTTTCTTTACAATAGTCTTATGAATGATAACTGCGCAGTGCATGGGTTGAAAATGAAGAAATATTACATTGTTGAGTGCTTAATGAGCGGGTTGTGTATTTTATTCATATGTTATACACCACCTAACCATGTGAGATAACATTTTTTTTTCGAAAAAACGTGTTACTTCAAATGCAAATTGTTATTTCCAATGCAAACTGTTATCCCAAATGGGTAGTGCGTAGGTGGAAATACTGGGGAAAAAGCCAAAGAAGGCGATAAAAATGTTATTTCAACTGCAAACTGTTATCTCAAATGCAAACTGTTATCTCAAATGGTGTTATCTCACTTGGTTAGGTGGTTACTTAGATTTTACATATTTTTCATGTAATTCGTGAAAATTTGCACGTCTTTCTCTTTAATCTTGCCGACAATTATTTGGCTCGAAGTAATACTCAAAACTATATGGCCAAATATATAATATGGGACAAAAAACCGTTGGACGAAACCGTGCGGGCAAAATGCGGTATTTGGCAATTTTCCCAAATGTGCGTTGTACCTAAACGGTCAATGTGCTTTGTATATTAAATTGCTTGGATTCAAGTCATAAACCGTTCAAAATGAGCTCTAATTTTATATTAAAAATAATGTTTAATAACGATTAATAAGTGTGGTCATTGCGGACAAGGACTGTATATGTCTAAATAGTTGGTTCGATAGATGTCCAAAACTTGAAACATTTTAACCTAGCGGGAAAATTGTTGTGAAGGTCAATATTATCACTGTTGAAAATGACCCTCACCTCTAAACCAGTCTTTCTAACGCGAGTTCAGCGTTTTTACTTAATTAACTTTTAATGACATAGTTGTGAGCATTTTTTTGTGGAAAAAATATTCAGAATAAGTCATTCTAAAATAATGTTTGTGTGTTAGTTTTAGAACTTATTTAGTTCAAATTTTTAAATAAGTGTACGATCGTTTAAAACTGATTAATTTAAAACTGATTAATTTTATGTGAAACGAGAAATTTTAAAATATTACGTAGCAGCCTGAGCAAGCCTGACGGTATACCGGTTGACATTCATGAAAATCGACTGAGCGTTTCCAGATTGTTTGTTAATTTCTGTATTGGGAGAGCGAGTAAAATAAACCCCGACAAATCAATCGAAGAAATCTACAAACAATCTAGAAATGCTCGGCCGATTTGCATGACAACTGGTACAAATAAAAAAAATATTTTAAATAATTCTTTCGAATCTTCCGAGAAACTAGCCCACTTCCAAAGTTTTACCAGACATTTTTCAGAAAGTAACTATTTTCAGTTCTCATCGTTCTAATGCACAAAAGGTATGTTATCGGGGTACTTTTTTAAAAGGCATAACATGTAAAAGGTCACAAAAAAGACTTGGGACCTCTGGGGCCCATTAAATACACATCTTTTTCAGCCAAATTCTACAGCTCGAAAAGTTAATAAGATAATTTGAAAAAAAATCCCGGAAAAGCACGTTGTGAGTTCTAGGATTTTTTTTTATAATAAAAAAAAATGGTTTTTGTGGCCTTTTAAACCAATACTGTTGTCAGTATCACCTGGTCCCACCTTTCATCGCCCAATGCAAAAGTAAGAATATTAGTTATTTACTTGACAACGAAATTCTCTCTAAGGAAATTCTAAGGATTTAAAGAGATTAAAATAAAGTTCACTTTTGTGGTATATTACAAAAAACCTACAGCAAAAGATTTAATTAATTCTTTAACATTGGAATTTTTTGTAGACGGAATACTGAAACAGCTTAAATTCTACGAGGCGAATTTCACATATTTTTCAATCGCATTTTTAAAACACACATTTTTTGTTAATCCAAATTGGTCAAGCTAAATTGTTGTGGGTTGCAACGAACACACAGAATCTTTTTTTTTTCATCCGAATGACGGACAAGAACTGTTCTCGATTCTTTAGAACATCAATCACACAAATTTCTACAAAATTAACATTTGATACGGATACTATTTTTCATTAGAATACACCACTTGCGCAGTTATGTTACCGAAGTATTTTCAAAAAACGGTAACATAACTGGGCAGGGCGTAGGCGGAAAGTAAAATTATGAAAAAAATTGCGCAATAATTGCGCAATTCATTGCGTAGGCGTGCGCAAAATTCATGAAATTCGCAAAATGAGTAATTTTTGTCACAAATAGTCTTTTTAGCATTTAAAAATCTATTATTAGCTTAAAGTATCGCTTCTCTAAAGTTTTAAAACTTAAGGATGGGTCCGTCGTGTTGTTTACAAACNGTTAAATATACTAATGAAGTCTTGTATATTTGTTTGGCCGGGTACATGCATCTTCCTCACACTAGTGTGGGTAATGAGTTCGTCACCGGGCTGAATCAGCGCTCGGCATATTTGGCTCGGTTCGGGCTCATTCAAAATTTGCTTGGCTTGGCTCAGCTAGGCCCGTTAGCGTTAAAAATTTCGTTGGCTCGGCTCGGGGAAGTCGAGCCGAGCCAAGTTGCATTTGTAGCTCGTGCCGAGCCCTGGAATGAATATACGACGAGTCCCGTAACTCAATATACGACGATTCCGGTTCAGGTCGGTGACAAACTCGTTACCCACGCCAGTATTAACTTATATAAAATAGTTTTTGATCATGCGTATCATATATCTATTTTCGCACAAATTGTAATGCTATACATGTAGAATATGGTAATTTTTTGTGAATATTTTTTTCCAGAGACTTTTTGGCCATTTAAAAAGTTATATTTAAATATCCTTGTTGTGTCTTTTTAGCAGTTTTCTCTGGAAAACTTGACGTCAGTCTTCAGTCATTCACATTTTTTGACAGACTGTGTTCACGCACGGTTAAGTCAAATGATATTACTTTGAACGACCATGTTTAAGCTCTATTTATTTGAGCGTTGAAATAACTCGTTTTAGTAATTGCTTTTGAGTTAGATTGTCTTGATCAACCTTCAATTATTTATGTTAGTTAATGCTATTTAACACCCGTGTTAATGTTCTAATCAGGATTTTTTCATTTTGAACGCACAGAGTCTCATGATGCAAAGCTTTTATTTTATGATCTTTAGGGAAGCACGTTGGTACTAACACGTCAAACGAATTTCGTCATAGTATTACGACAACGAAACTGGTATTTAAGTCGGGGAATGTGAAACCGGTACTTTATTCGGCAACAACCAAACCGGCAGTTTTTGGTAACCACTAAACCGATATTTCATTATGTAACAACGCATTCGGTATTTAAGTAGGTACTTTAAGAGTCCCGATTATTTAAAAAACAGGTTCACCAATCCCCCTAATTCGCGAAGCACCAGGACGGTATTTTTTCGGTTACAACGAAACCGGTAGTTAGTTAAGTGATCAAGAAACCGATTTATTATTCGTTAACAACAAAACCGCTATTCAACTGGGTAATCACGAAACCGATATTTTTCGGTAAAACGAGACCAGTAATTAATTCGGAAAACTAGAAACCGGTGTTTTAATCCGAGCAATACAACTGGTTTATTATTCGGTAACCGGTATTTTCACAGCGAAACCGGTTTGTTGTCGTTTTACAAGCTATTTTCACGTACTAAAGGGTTTTATAGGGTTTAACAGGTATTAGCGAAAAAAATTGAACTTGTTCTTGATGAGTTAACTTACTAAATATGGTATTTTTACATTATTGGATTTTCAAACTGTCGGTTGATTATGCTTCGTGCGAAATTGAGGTTTTATCCAGAATTATTTACTCGGTGGCACCTGTCCGAAAATAAAAATGATGCCGGATATTGGAAAACTAGTACCGTTAGGGTATGCCAATATTGTCGATGTTTTACACGGTCCTTTTTGCTGTTGACACCCTGTACTGATATGTACAAGAACGCCTTGTCGATGTTCCATTTTAAGAAAACAAATTTGATTGGCCTCACAAACGGCAAATGATCCACCAGCGCATTCGGATAATGATCTGCCAGCACATGTCCAACATTCACTACGCCCGCCAGGCGTCGTTCGACCTAAAATTGCCCCTCCAAACCTATTTCTACCTGATATATTAAAAACGTTTCCGAAATTTTTGGGCACAGACAGACTCCGCTGAACACCCGCAAAAAAGTCAAACAGAGGCCTTATTTCTAGAATATTTTCCTCGGGCTCTGTTGTTGTTGACGCTTTAGTTGTGGTAAACGATGTTGATGCGGTTGGAGTTGTGGTTGTACTCGTGGTTGTACTCGTGGT
>SCLG01000033.1:193554-207639 GCA_004367875.1 Oikopleura albicans
GCTTCACTTGGGCCAAAAGCTTCACTTGGGCCGAAGGGCCGGGGGTTGCCGACGGACCACCCTATGGCCCAAGTGAAGCTTTCGGCCCAAGTGTAGCTTGGCCCAAGTGAAGCTTTGCGGCCCAAGTGAAGCGCTCCCGTTCCAATTATATTGGGATATCATTAGACCATAGCAAATTGTGAAGCAAACTTATTTGAGTTAGGTAGGGCGTAGGTGGGAGAGTTGAAACCAATTTGTTGCTAAATTAATTGTTATTCGTCAGGTTAATCGAAGATTATTAAAGAGTTGGAATAGTGTCAGTTAAATGCGGGGTTGTCAAGTTCAAAGTAAGTTATTAACAAAACCATGAAATACAAAGAATGTGGGATCACAAAATAACGGTGAAATATCCCGCTTTTTTTGTCCGTAACTCATGGCCCATAAGTTAACATAATAAAAAGTCGGTACATGCATGTTAAAAGCGAACATGTATTTCGAACATTTTTTTTATTTTGCCAAAATGCTCTTATCACGATAGGTAGATACAAATTAGGTTAGCCGCATATTTTTATTTAGTGGCTCTCAATTTTCTTTTCGGTCGAATCATTAGGAGGTGTGGATACGATCAGCCCAAACCTTGAAGTCGGTCCATTTTGTGGTCCAGTACTCAGATCTTGCCCTGATGTTACCGAATTCTCCGATAAGAACCATTCTAACCAATTATCAAAATCATCCAGCGGATCTTTGACACTTGCATCGCTCAATTCCTCTGAAAAGGAACGTTTTCAAATAAAATTTTTATTATGAGAATACAGGAGTGGCATTGTCACTTTTGGCCCTTGTTATTTTACTACGGGAGTGACTTTAAGTTCAATAAACGGACCAAAAACAAATAAAAGACGCCCATGGGAAGCAATACACCACCTGCACAGTTATCTGGCCAGATTTCCCGCTCGTTCCTTTACCTCGCCGTAATTTCGCGCAAAAATTGTCCGCCAGATAACTGCGTAGGTGGTGTATTATATAAAACGACCTTTATTCGGGATCGAAAAAACGACTCTTATTTAGCACTATCGAGACTTATTTATCACGGGGAGACTTATTCAGCACCCCTCTTTTTTTTATTATTCTTTGAACAATCCACTTTTTAACCATTAATACGTACGTGTCTATGATGAAAATTACCTCATCTATATATGTACGAACTCAACGAACTTGTTTATAAACCGCACGGGAAGAACGACTGTAATAATTCAAATTACAAGTTAAAACAATAAGTTTATAAATGTTTAATCTGATATCAAACAATTTATCTGTCTCGGCCAGTATGTTTCAAAACACGCATAATTAACCTCAGGCAGAAAAATCTGTCATAAATGTCACTGGCTTAGTCACCGCAGTCACCAAAAAGTGATACCTCATGACAGAGAAGTCCATCGAAATTTGTTAGAATTTTCTGCGCTTTCATTGAAAATATCTATTTTAATTAAACTTGAAACAAAAATCACTTATATGTATTTTTATCGGGTTATGTATGTTTTTCACAATCCGATACTACTTGTGTTAAATTTACTTTAATGCTAATAACCAAACTAATAACCAGAGTTGGCCAATGACCAGAGAGCTCAAACTGTTTTGACCAATCAGCGTGCGCGAGATGTCTCACTTTTTGTCCAACTTTTTTTATTGACTCCCCTTTCGAAAGACTGCCTTTTTACTTAGTTTATATGTGCCACTTTGATGAGTTGAACTCCTTATAAATGGTTTTTAATCATATAAACGAAACTAAAAATACGAAATCTTATAAAAAGATATAAAAATAAGAATATTGCTCAAACTTTCCGTATTTCTGGCTTTTCCGTATTTCTGGTTTTCCGTACTTGAGATTATTTGAAGGTCAATCTCATTGTCAACAATAACGTTTTTATTTTAAATAAGTCAAGTTTTTTTTATTTTGGATTTAATTAATCATTTCAAACGTGGTGACTGACGTTAATGTCCTACGATTTGTGGCAGGTTATGAAATCTCATAATGTCGTGGGCATCTGCTTTGCTATTTAAATTATAGAAATATGCGTTTAATTNCAAAACAGTAAACATCATCAACCGTGGACTTGGGAAACCGACAATGTCACATATTGTAAGAATCCGAAACCGTTATTTTCACCTACATTTATTTTCCAAAATAATTGTAGGTGAAAATGTCGTTTTATGAAAAAAAACATTTCTGATTTTCGACGGCACCATGACAGAGAAGTCCATCGAAATTTGTTAGAATTTTCTGCGCTTTCATTGAAAATATCTATTTTAATTAGACTTGAAACAAAATTACTTATATGTATTTTTATCAGGTTATGTATGTTTTTCAAAATCCAATACTACTTGTGTTAAATTTACTTTAATGCTAATAACATATTTATACTATAAAAGCGGCTCAAGCGCCTACACAATGAAAAAAAAAGTGATGCGCTTATCAAAAAAGTAGCCTTTGAATCTGTCCGGCCAATCAGCGTGCTCGAACAGCGACAAACAATATTTTTGTAAACAATTAATTAAAATGCACATTTTTTTTCATTGTGTAGGCGCTTGACCCGCTTTTATAGTATAAATCTGTTAGCCAAACTAATAACCATAGTTGGCCAATGACCAGAGAGCTCAAACTGTTTTGACCAATCAGCGTGCGCGAGATGTGTCACTTTTTGACCAGCTTTTTTTTATTGACTCCCCTTTCAAAAGACTCCCTTTTTTACTTAGTTTATATGTGCCACTTCGATGAGTTGAACTCCTTATAAATGGTTTTTAATCATATAAACGAAATTAAAAATACGAAATCTTAAACGAAAGATATAAAAATATTCTGGTTTTTCCGTACTTGAGATTATTTGAAGGTCAATCTCATTGTCAACAATTACGTTTTTATTTTAAATAAGTCAAGTTTTTTTTATTTTGGATTTAATTAATCATTTCAAACGTGGTGACTGACGTTAATGTCCTACGATTTGTGGCAGGTTATGAAATCTCATAATGTCGTGGGCATCTGCTTTGCTATTTAAATTATAGAAATATGCGTTTAATTAATATTCGCAAAAATAATTATCTAATAATAAGTTTTCTAGAACTTGACATGGTTGAGTTTGTCGTTGGGTTGTGAATTTGGATGTGATTTTCAATCTATGAAATAATGTCATTTGCTCAAGTAAGTTAACTCTTGAGGATAATACAGGCAATACATATGCCACAAGTTTCCTAACCATCACTTTTAAATATTTTTTAATTATTGTCAAGGTTTTTCTAATATTTTCAAACTTTTTCAATTATTTTCAAACATTTTCAATTATTTTCAAACATTTTCAAATATTTTCGAATATTTTCAAACATTTTCAAACATTTTCAAACATTTTCAAACATTTTCAAACATTTTCAAACATTTTCAAATATTTTAAATTATTTTCCAACATTTTTAATACATTTCAATTATTTTCCAACATTTTCAATTATTTTCAAACGTTTTCAAACACTTTCAAACATTTACAATTATTTTCAATTATTTTCAATTATTTTCAAACATTTTCAAATAGTTTCGACGATTTGAAAACGACTTTTACAACGGAGTTAGATACCAAAGTTATCTTGCGAACTTTCTTGGATTCGAAAACAGAAATTTTTAACGGTTAACGCACTAAGCGTCTGTGCCTCAGTCGGCCATTGAATGGTAAAAATCTTGCTAAATTTAATTACAAAAACTGACTTAATATAAACAATTTCGTCATGAGTTGAAAAAATCTTGGCACATTTTACGTTGCCTTATTACTGGGTCAAACAAGAAAAACGAGGGTCCCCAATTTTGAAGTCAAAATCAAAGTGGGTGGGAAGTTCATTTTGCCGAAATTAAATTATAGTAAATTGAAGGAGGTCAAGGAGAACTTGTCTGGGTGTAATATAATTACGATAGGGAAAGTGTGATTTTTTGTGCTGATAAATCAACTGCTCTGCACCAAAATCAAAATTACTCGTAACCAATATTTTTAAAGTGACATACCTTCCACTTGAAGTTCAAGTAAAAATGAAATTAATCTCAAATAAGTCCAAGAAAAATTTCCACAACAATAATCGAAAAATCAAGGCAAATGCTAGTTTTATGGAAAATACCAATAAGTTAAAAAAAAATCCCATATTTGTCCTTGGTTTTGTTATTTTTCATATTGCCTACGCACTGCTTCGTATCGCGACTTCCGTTTCTTTAAAATTTTACAGTATCTACCACGTTGCTTCTTTTCTTTATTTTGAAACAAAACTAAATTCTATTCTAAAGTCCATTTTCAGTCATTTTGACGCCTAGCAGTTAAGCAGCACGAAAGAATATAATAACTGCACATAGCGTGTATACACAGGGTGCGGCGTTATGTTTCACCTCGTTATGTTTCACTTTTTCCCACCCGCTAAATACGTTAAGGCACTACGCGGTTATGTTTCACTTTTCACCGCTCGGGCCATTATGTTTCACTATTTTGCGATTTTTTTTAAACATAACGGCGTATACGATACACCACCTGTGACATCGTATTTTTCAGCAGTAATCCCGGATAAAGGATAGAAAGATCCCATAAAGATGTTCCATTTATTATTAGATTTTGTATGAATAAAAATGTGGTAATTTTTTTTCCTATGGAACTACTGATTGCCTGTAATCAAAAGTCGTCAAAAGTTGTCGTTTTCTATCGCATACAAAAGAGGGAACTCTGTAGACACGTTTTGGTCTAAAAGTCTTTGGCTAATACTTTTAGCTTAATTTACGCTTAATTTTCAGTATTCAGGCAAAAAATATTCTAAATGGTTGAGAGACTAAAACTCTTAGTTAATAAAATTGTAATGGGTTTAAATTTAAATTTTTCGAAGACACTGCATTTGTCCATTTAAACAAGCTCAAAAATTAATTTTGTTTTTATCTAAATAGATTGGAATGACAGTACTTCTATTATATATCGATCAGTTTCAAAATAAGATGAATTTATCACCGGAAAAAACGAATGAAATTTGCAAATATGAAAATTTCATTTGCATCACCAACTTATGTAACACATGCGTACTATGTACAAGGGTCGTCAAATAAATGTTTCGTATTTCGAAAAACCGACCCTTGTATGATAAAATCGGCGACTCATATTTGGGGCAAAAATATTTTTTTCTCGGGAAAAAACGACCCTAGGCTCTATCTAGACTATCCTCCGTCTTAAACGAAAGCTGTCGTCAGGACCCCAAAATTTCACAGGAGATGCATTGTTTGCCAATCAAAAAAAAATACCAAAAAACGTAAAATCGATAATTTTCACTGCTTAATCGCCTAATACCGATAACTACCGGTGAAACCGAGAAACTAACTAAAAAATCAAATTCTCCACCCCAAAATACCTAGGATCCGAAAGTTTCGTGATGCTACCCAAAAATCAACATTGATGATGCTAATTCAAAAATCCTGATCTTATTCCAGAAATAAACGCACAAATTGTTTGATACAAAATATCTGATAAGAGCTTCCCACATATATTGCATAAAAGATTAGTTCGAAATTACGCCTAATCTATTTGCATAATGAACTGGACAGTCCAAAACTGATGAAATTTCTTAATATTTATCAGATAACTGTTACCTCTTCACATTTACTATACCATATTTTGTGAGAGGTTTAGTCATATTTAACCTTAGGAGGTTCTTCTTTTTATGTCTGAAATATTTCAAAGTTTTAGGAAGGACTCCACTAAAGGCGCTAAAGTGGTCCTGAAAAAAGCTCTGTGAAAAACTACAAGTAAGAAAATTTTCAAATTATTAAAATTATTAAAAAAAGAAATAAAATTGGTTCTTACTTGTAGATGGCACCAGCTGAAGCAGATGCCCAAATTTTCAAAGTCATCTGAATTAAGCGGAAGACCCCCAATTTTAACCCCGGGCACCCTTCGTGCGTACGGGTGCTTATATGACCGTATTTCACAACAAGCCAATTAGACTTACGGCCATAATTGAACTGTACGACACATGTTTGAGAAGGATTACTCCCCGAGTGTTTAAGATTGAGGCTTTCCTGATGCATCATCATGACGTAAAATAAAAAACACGGTTTATATCTCTCGTAATGAACTCGACATGTTGCGGCAGACTAAAAATGAACTTGCCCCAATTTTTCCGTATCCGTCTTGGTCAGGAAATTATAATTACAAATTTGAAAAAAACGGTTTCTTTTGAATACGAACTTAGTCGAAGAACATTCCGCTTGTGGTTACCACGAAAACCCAAAAATAACACTAGATTTCTCCCTTCATCAGCATAAATTTAATAAATGCCGAACAAAAAAAAAATCTGGACTTTTTTCTTCTTGTACTCTCCGCCCGTTTTGAAATAGTTTGATAAATTTCAAAAAGGGGGTCATGAAACTGCTGGCAAAACGACGCCTAAAGTGTAACGAAAACCACGATTTTTTAAAGTTTGAGAGTTGAATGAAAACTTGTTCCAATTACTTTGGTTTGTTATGTCCCGAAATATGACATTCGGATGTAAGACTTTTCGACGGAATATGACAATATATTTTTATGCATAAGAGTAATACTCCAAACGAAAAAAAGTATTTCTAGTCGGAATACACGATAGAATAATTACCTACAAAATGCCTCAAAAAAACTAAAAATTTTCCCAAAAAATCTACTCAACATAAAGGAAATGAAGGGTTTTTCTGATACTGTATGGAGTAAAATAATGTGCCTCTCGCTTTCCTAAATTTTGTATTTTAATAGGCTTAAAACTAGAAAAACGAGAAGGGCGTAATTATACCTCATACGGTCGTACCTACGGCCGGTAAGCTACCAGATTTTTATTAGTTGTTTAAATCAAACACAAAACCTGGAAAATCTGATGAAAACTGATGACACAATAATGCGGCAGGGCGTGCAACACAATTAATCGTCTAACTCACCGCCATCGTAATAATCTCTTGTATTTCCAGTTAGAAAACTCTGTGTTTGAATTGGTCCATCCTCGACTGGGGGTCTAAAGGGTGCCCCAAAGGGGTTCAAAAACCCAAAATCATCATACTGATTACCATCAATTAAAAGACCCCCTTCTCCATCATACAATTGAAACTGCGCCGCGGCTACGCCAAAATTATAAATTAAAAATTTCATTAGTGTCAAAAAATGCAAAAATTTGTTCAATTCTTTTTTTGATAAAAAACACAAAGTCAGAAAAAAAAATATAAAAATTAAAGCTCAGAAAAGTAGAGCTTGTCGTCAGAAATTTATTGATTTGAAGATTGACGTGTTTGGGCGTTTTTTTTTGTTGTCAAAAAAAAAACTCTGAATTGTTGACATTTACCCCTCAAAACACGGCCACACAAAATGCCCACTGAAACTATCCGATATAATATTTTGTGCAATGAACTTTTCAGTTTTAGCACTCCAAGACTCGCAGTCGGCGGGCCTGGGAAAACGAGATAAAGCGAAGTAGGGAGTTAACCAGGCATTTTGTTGTTTATTGTTTCGTCATACCTGACCACGTTCCATTTAAAGAAAGCAATCCGTTTTGTTGTGTTCCAAGCAGCACACGGCCAACACAAAAACGGATTTTGAAACCCCACTAATGAGAGGGAATATAAATTTCAATAGAGCGTGGAAATTGAGAATTACTGATCGCGGCTGAAATCACTTCAGAATACGGAATGTTTCTGATTAAGAAGACCCAGGTGCGGTATTTGCGTCAGCAACTCGTGATCAGTTATTTGTTTTAAATTGTTAACTCTTGTAGTATGCTACGGTGGTCAGTAACTCAATTCCATGTAACTAACTAAAACATTAGATCAAAAATAGCGTTTTTTACAATATTTGTAAACACAGCGGGATGGTGTTACTATCTTAAAGTTTTAAAATTAAAATTTTAATCTAATTTTACAGTCCTATTTTCTACAGTCGTTACTTCTTTTTCAGACCTTTTCGAAAATATTGTCCATAAAAAGAGCTGTGTTCAAAAATGGCGTACCAAAGTAGCGTACCAAAGTAGCGTACAAAAGTAGCGTACGTTAAATGCTCACTTTCGGATACTTTTCTATATTATAAGAATTTCTGATAATAAGAATGGGTTATTTTGGACAAGTTTGAATCTAAAAATTTTAGATTATGGCGTTTTTTAAGTATTCTGGTGAAAAAATATAAATTCTGGTGAAAATGTTTGTTTCGTAATTTAATTGATTAATGAAGGTTTGGAAAAAGTGAGGATTCCATTAAAGCAATTATCATGACTGTTTCTGGAAACTGGTAATCGACCGTCGCGACGAAAACAAACAGCTTTTTTGCCGTAAAAAACTCGCCCGTCAAAGGCGCACCGTCCCATAAAGGATCGACGAGAAAAAGGAGTAAGGACTGTGTTAGGCTTATCCCAAGTGTCAATTTTTATTTCAAATGTAAACTGTAATTTCAAATATAAACGGTAATTTCAAATAATTGAAAGTTATACGTCATGTTGACTGGTTGATTTATGGCTTGATTTAAAAAAAAACCTCATTTTAAAATCATTTTTATTTTAATATCAATTTTAAGATATCACCGTTTTGTTCGTCTTTGTGAGGACTGAAATCTGCGCAGTTTACATCCTCAAAGTTCGGAAACACAAATCCATACATGTTGTTTCGTCTGCTCAATACAGTATAAATTATACTTCAATGTTCATTTTCAGAGTTCAAAAACCGCAAAATGACTGCGCAAAAAAGCTGTCGGGGTTAACATCACTGTTCTTTAGTCGTGTAACGAAATTCAACCGTTCGTTATTTTATTGAATTTGAAAATGTATTAGGATTCAGAAGGGAAGAAGAGCAAGTGAAACAATAAAATAGTGAAACAAACTGTGAGTTTTTTGGGGGTCGACGAACTAGATTACCATAAATCGAGCGGACTTTTGGTAATATTTGTATGATTATTTGTGACTGTACCGCGGTACAGGTATACCGGTATATTTAACAATCTTTAAAAATCATATAATACAATGTAAATGTTAGTCAGTTATGTAATAGTCACTACGTTACATGACTCATAGTAGTGATATTAATTATATCATACACCACTTGCGCAGTTATGTTGCCAAAGTATTTTCAAAAAACGGCAACATAACTGCGCAGGGCGTGGGCGGAAAGTAAAATTATGAAAAAAATGCGGAATACATTGCGTAGGCGTGCGCAAAACTCATGAAATTCGCAAAATGAGTCATTTTTGTCACACATAGCCTTTTTAGCATATACAAAAATTATAAGCTAAAAGCATTGCTTCTCCGAGTTTTTAAAACTTAACAACTTATGTGAATGTGCAAAATTACATGCAAGCAAACCTGCAGGCCGTTCTAGATTTTTGCATACAATGTACTATGGTATTTATGGGTACTGTTATAAAAACTAGCAACTTTTCACGAAATGATATTGTACAACACCGCCAACGAATAGCCAATTCAATAATCACTGGCTTATTGTATTGATTTTTTAAAAAAGTTCAAAATTTGAATGACGATTTAGTCTTTAATCCTTTTAAAGCATAATGAACCGTGTGAGGACTCTAACATACGCCCATTAAGAGCCCCCAAATTGGCCATAAACCATATAAAAGGCATCAAAAACGTTTTTTCTTTTGATCTTCAAAAATTCTAGAACTCACTACAGAAATTTCCGGGATTTGTTTTTCCGGATTTTCGTATTAATTTTTCGAGCTTCACAATTTGGCTAGGCTATTTGGCTAGGCTATATCAATTTGCCCTAGGCCCTTTTGATATATTTTACACGTTATACTTTTTAAGAAAGTACCAACATAAAACGAATATCGAAAAATCAAGGGTACATTCACTTACAACACTATGAAGTCAAATAAAAATTCATCGTTTGGTTAAGTTGTTATATATTCTGGAGTTTTGCCGTAGTGTACGGTACGTTTTGCAAGATGAATTCCTTTGCCGTCTTGACAACCCTGTATGTCGAAGTATGCTAGTAGCAGTTATATATTTATTTTCATGTTTTGTCTTCAGTATATGTATTGGTTTCCAGAAAAACAAAAACAAAGCAGAAAGCAAAATAATCTATCATATCATACGATTTGCCTTCGTCCCCAATGATGAAAATTTTTGTCGTACAATACATTCTATTACTAACTCTCCTGTCCAAGTTAAGCGACTTTTGGCTTCTCAAAATTGTGTTTATGGCAGTGTGTATCTCCGCCCATTCGAGTCTAGATCAACGTGAAGTGCAAAATCCAAAGCAGTCGAAATTTTCGGTACCAACTCGGTAAAACTTCAGGTTGGTTACAAAATGGTCACACAAAAAAACAAAATGTTCCTTTTTATGCGAAAACTGGAGTGAAAGTGAAAGGTTCAAATGGGCAAAAAGTAAGCCCGCTTAACCGTTTGTGAATTTGNCATGCATGTTGTTTCGTCTGCTCAATACAGTATGAATTATACTTCAATGTTCATTTTCAGAGTTCAAAAACCGCAAAATGACTGCGCAAAAAAGCTGTCGGGGTTAACATCACTGTTCTTTAGTCGTGTAACGAAATTCAACCGTTCGTTATTTTATTGAATTTGAGAATGTATTAGGATTCAGAACGGAAGAAGAACAAGTGAAACAATAAAATAGTGAAACAAACTGTGAGTTTTTTGGGGTCGACGAAGTAGATTACCATGAATCGAGCGGACTTTTGGTAATATTTGTATGATTATTTGTGACTGTACCGCGGTACAGGTATACGGTATACCGGTATATTTAACAATCTTTAAAAATCATATAATAAATGTAGCAGCTATATTTATTTTCATTTTTTTGTCTTTAGTATTGGTTTTGGTTTCCAGAAAAACAAAAACAAAGCAGAAAGCAAAATAATCTATCATACCATACTATTTGCCTTCGTCCCCAATGATGAAAATGGTTGTCGTACAAGACATTCTATTACTAACTCTCCTGTCCAAGTTAAGCGACTTTTGGCTTCTCAAAATTGTGTTTATGGCAGTGTGTATCTCCGCCCATGCGAGTCCAGATCAACGTGAAGTGCAAAATCCAAAGCAGTCGAAATTGTCGGTACCAACTCGGTAAAACTTCAGGTTGGTTACAAAATGGTCACACAAAAAAACAAAATGTTCCTTTTTATGCGAAAACTGGAGTGAAAGTGAAAGGTTCAAATGGGCAAAAAGTAAGCCCGCTTAACCGTTTGTGAATTTGTGATTTTGTGGTCAAATCGACCAAAACGTGTCCAAGGGTGGCCTTCGGGGAGCTTAAGATAGTATACTCAGCCAATTCAGGACCATCGATTTGCTTTAAGCAATGTAATACAGTAAGATTTTACGTATGATTAGCGAGTAGAAAAAGGGCCGGACAAACGTCCGGCCCGTGCTCATGGATGCGCTTAATAATCGTGCTTGGGGGTTAACTGTAACACTTTGCTTTAAAAAAGTCAATTCTCCCAGTTCAACTTTTCGAAAATTATTTTGTTATAAATCCTGACTTGCTCTTTAGCGCAAAATATGATTTCTATCATTTTTATTGCAAAATATATCTTCACACTATATTTTTCGAAAGTAACAATACAGTCCCCCACCCCAATACGATACACCCCAATACGATACAAAATGACCTCATCACCCCAATACGATACACTTTATTTTTTCGACTTCAGTTACCCCAATAAGATACACTTTGTTCTAAACTTTTTTTTTATGTATCTCTCTTCAAAATATAAATGAAAATTTATTGAAATGGTTTTNAAACTTCAGGTTGGTTACAAAATGGTCACACAAAAAAACAAAATGTTCCTTTTTATGCGAAAACTGGAGTGAAAGTGAAAGGTTCAAATGGGCAAAAAGTAAGCCCGCTTAACCGTTTGTGAATTTGTGATTTTGTGGTCAAATCGACCAAAACGTGTCCAAGGGTGGCCTTCGGGGAGCTTAAGATAGTATGCTCAGTAGATTAAAACCCATCGATTTGCTTACAATGAGATTTTACGTATGATAAGCGAGTAGAAAAAGGGCCGGAGAAACGTCCGGCCCCGTGCTCAGGGATGCGCTCAATAATCGTGCTTGGGGGTTAACTGTACCACTTTGCTTTAAAAAAGTCAATTCTCCCCGTTTAAGTTTTCGAAAATTATTTTCTTAAAAATCCTGACTTGCTCTTTAGCGCGAAAATATGATTTCTATCATTTTTATTGCAAAACATATCTTCACACTATATTTTTCGAAAGTAACAATAATTGTTTTGCTTATTTTTTGGGTGAATTATTCTTATCGAAAAACACTTTTAAGGTTTAATGACGTCAAATTCACTTTGCACTTTAGTGGTCAAATGTGACCAGTTTTGAGTATTTTTTCTACCACCTAAATAAGGGGAAAAATAAGAGGTGCCAAGCAAATAGTGTGACGCCATTTGGAGCCTTCCGAACTTGCCGTTTCCCTCAATTTTACTGCGAACACGATTTGTGCGTTTAGGTGCCGTCAGTGCCAAGACGATTTTAAAGTCCATTTTTTGCCGTTCACACACTATATTATTCAAATGGGCTTGGTTCTTTTTATTCGTGAAAAACTCTCGTGCACAGTCGAGCTCCTCCTCGCCGCACTTTTCTGAAACTTCCCGACATAATGACCTAAAGCATGATTATGAGCTTTAAAATTACTTTTTTTTTAATTCAAAAAAAATATGATTAATTCTTTATTCCGTTAATTAATTGATATTTTAATCAGTTTATAAACGTAATCAGATTCACAGGCAAAAACGTTACCTTAATTCTTTGTAAACCGGAAGTTCCGCTTGATGACAAACAACGCCGCGGCCCTCACTGGTGACTAAAATTGATGGAGCCTCATTGGAGAGGAAATAAGTTCATATAAAACTAGGTTTAAAAGAACATAATTTATCGAATAATATTTCGTTATTTGAGAATTGGGCTCTAGTTCTAAAGGGTAAGGTTTTGAACTACGTAACATAGCTTCCGGTAAGTTTCATTGATACACAACTCGTAAAATCGAGTCATATCAAGAATACGGGTGAAATTTCGAAAAAAACACAATGACACCATACCCGCGAAATAAATTATCTTATTTGAAGTAGACATGGATTGAACTAACCTTGTAGTAAATGCTTGTCTATCATACCATGCAAAACGTGTTATCTATGTTTAAACTAACTAAGTTCAAAAATTTGCATAAAATGTTCTCTTCACTACTCACTTTGACACTATTTGGACCTATCAATTTTTCAAACGCACATCCACAAATTTAATCACTATATTAACTCCCAGGGGAGAAGTGCGTGTATATAGACACGCAACTTGTTTTTTTGTCGATTTAAGGCATATGGAGGCCCCGTAGGGCAAAACGGGTATTGCTGACACCCCCCTCAACTTTTCGAGAAAATTCGATTGACGGTGTTTTTTAGCGTAGGTTGAAAATTTCAAACAGCTCTCTAGGGGGCTCTGGTGGCCCAAATCTATTTCTGAATAGTCAGATCAACGTAGTTTGACGAGCTCTACAACTTGTCTTTAGTTTTTTTTTTTGAATTATTGCGAATTATTGTGAATTTTTTACGTGCGTGTTTATATACACACATTTCTCCCTACGGGTTCTCAAAAACTCCTTCCCCCTGAGAGTTCAATTAAGGCGATCACACACGAAATCCTTGATGTCGTTTTTCTTCTTCTATAGATAGGCCTTATTATCTACATATTTACAATCTCAATAATTTTTTCACACAGTGTGAAGTCCCAGCTTGCGGGCCTTAACAGATTACTATGGGAAATTATGACAGTATTTATTTTTCAGCTATTTCGGTACTACGCAGCGGTAGTATTCCAAATACACCATACGTAATAAGGTTCTCGTCAATTAAATTCAAACACGTTTTTCTAGAGTCTTTCCTATTGGCTTTTATAAACAACATTATTTTTTTCAAATGATGATTGAATTTAAAAGACGAGCACCTTATTAGGTATCGTGTATTTGGAATACTACCGCAATACTTGTGTCGAAGGGGGACATACTGGCGCTAGAGAGTAATTAGAAATTTTCGATACCCTAGCCATGTTTCACATGGTCCAGTTTCACTTGGTTCACCCC
>SCLG01000033.1:212243-247546 GCA_004367875.1 Oikopleura albicans
AAAAAAAATTGGAAGTAATTTTGTTATGATGTCTAATTTGTACTAAAGAACCATTTGTTATCATCACACGGAGACCAAAAAACAAAATATCAATTATGGTGGCTTACTTGGGTACTTTTGGTCTAATTTGAGGCCAAGGGGTTAATCAAAAAAAATTGTTTGATGTGGATATAACGCACATTTGGTAGATAACTATCATTTTTTTGTCCGTTTGGTTATAACGTTAACGGTTAAGGAATAAATCACGATAAACCATTCTCGTACCCACAAAAGAGCTGCCCCGCTAAGCGGTTGTTCAAATTTTAGTACGAAAAAGTAGATAACAAAAATTCGTGAACTTAGATGTCATACTTTTTATCCGATATTAATAATTGTAACAAATTATAGTAATCTATAGTGCACTGGTTTTTTGTGATGTAAGAAGATTTATTTTACCAACACTATATAGGGCGTAGTCTAATTCAGGGATTCTTTGCGATTTTCCTTCCCCTTTTCGCCCCGGAATTGGATTTTATGTCTCCGAAATAAACTTAAAATCTTTTTTGGAATAAAACAGCATCCCGGAATTGAACTATCTATAAAAATGTCCCAGAATCTGTTTCAGAATTGAATTACCCCTGTAACATGAAAAGTTCTACCAAATTTATTTTTAGTAATCTCAGCTCGTTATTGCCAATATCTTCTTGGAACGGCCACTATGTTTCATGGCTGTTTTAACCTCGTGATAAAAATCTATACATGAATGTCTCTGTGGAATGTACTCGAAATACAACAGAGTTGCATAACTGATCAGTACTGATACGAAGGAATTTGGCCAAACTACAGAATCACACGACGTTATAATAATTGCCGTTAACGCTAATCACGTTTTTTTCTCAATGCGGCCATCATGCGGTATACTGATTAAAACTTGTCTGAGATCGATTTCATTAATAATATTAACTCTCAGGGGGAAGGACTTTTTGAAAACCCGTAGGTGGAAATTGTGTGCACGTATGCACACACTTTCAAATTCACAATAATTAGCAATAATTCCGGTAAAACTGGTAAAGCCAAGTTGTAAAGCTCGTCAAACTCCAGTATGGCTAATAAGTTATGAAATTAATGACTAGGTTTATAGGCGAAAGTCAAGGAAGTAGGGTTTAGCCAATAAACTCGAAGAAAAAGTGGCCAAAAGCATTACAAATTCAATGAAAAATAGCGACACGAGGTCGATGTACAAAATTCCGTTGAAAACTAATTAAAGCTTTTTAGCGTGACAAATAGCGTGTTCGATTACAATACTTTTCAAACTATTGCAATTTAAACTTTTCTAAAGAAACGAAATGCATATCATATTTTTACAAGTTTCAAGAGGCTCTCCGTAACAATTGTGGTAACAATTATTCAAACATAAAAAAAGAATACAAAAGTGACATCAAAAATGCTGTATTTTTGATTTGTTGAATAATTTCACGCGAGTTATCAACCGAACTCACGAATTCTTCGTATACACCCCCTGTATCGTAATCTCGTCACTTTCGCGTGAGAAAACGGAAAAAAACAAGACAAAAGCGTAGTGCTTAGAGCAATAAGATACAAAGATATGTATTATTGGAAAATTGGCCTAGCACATCCCCAAGGTTACAAAACGAACACAAATGAATTGAAACATATAAAAGTGATAAATCTGTCAGTTATTCACCAAGTATTTTACGAGATAACCTTTTGAACTCCCAAGGGGAATTTCATGCAATTTTCAACGAATGGCATCAAAATGCAAAAAAATTATAGGAACAGCCATTAAACGGTTTCGTATCAATTTGCCCGAAATTGGAAACCTCTCCGGGTAAGTATCCACTCGTTCGCCTTCGGAGTTAATAATCATTACATGTTATTTATTTTGACAACAAGTTTGAAAATGTGGTCAAATGTTATATCTGAAAAAAATTAGTATAAAAAATTGAAGCAAAATGCGCCATGCATGGATTGTTTCTCAGTTTACTTATTAGAGTTCTAGTAATTTCCTAGTAATTTAAAGTTAATAAGTGGTTTTCATACGCCGGTCTCACGACTTTTTCAGTGAGCTTTGGTGTTCTAAAAAATACCCTAGTCATTTTAAACGCTCATCTATGTCAGTGTGCATGTACGTTAACGAGTAGCAACTCCGTTTAGATAACTTCTTATCCCTTTAAAATACTCTACAGGGTGTCCAACCTCAACTGATACGTTTTTGTAAACCTAAGTAGCGACAAAAAACGTAGTAGTTGAGGTTGGATACTCTGTATGCAAAAATCTATAAAACTTTAAAATGTAGATTCCACTGTCTGATAGTTAACTACGTTGGCCGATTTTTATTTTTCAAATCTTGGAGCGCGTGAGAGGGTATCACACGACTGGTGTGCGGTCTCCGCTGGTACACTACCGCGACTGGTACCAAATTCGACTGGAAATGGGTACCAGTCGTCGTAGTGTAGCAGCCGCCGTTTGGTACCAGTGGAGACCCCACACCAGCCGAGTGACACCCGCTGTATATACCGCTGTATATACCGCTGTATATATGACACCCGCTGTATATATGGTAATTTAGGAATTTGCTATTTGCGAAATTTCGTATAACATGTAAAATATGAATCTTATTTTACAAAATTTTCTGAAAAAAGTTTGTTTACTAGAATACAGCTAGAATCGTATTTTCCGCGCAACATTATACCATGCATGATTCGCAAAATGAGTCGATAAAAAAACAATTACACAAATGTTGACCAAACGAACGAAAACTAAATCCTGTAAACTATTTTGCCAACAAGTTCAAAGTTTTGAGTAAAAAAAGCGGTTATCGTGGCAAAATTTCAACGAAGATGGTCTTGTCAACACACGCCTCCGCCAGCACTAAGAGACTAGCAAAAATTTTATAACGAGGTGTTTATGGTCGTTTTTACATTCTTACAACACAGATCGGTCTTTTTTAATCATGTTTAAGTGGCCATTTTGGGTGAATTATTTTTTTTGTGCGTGGGAAAGCACCATGAGTCATGGTCCATGACTTTCCACAAAAACAGAAACTTATGAACTTTTGTGAACCTTCTTAAGGGTAGGAAAGTCGATCCTACATGAAACAAATAATAATATCTTGATTTTTTTTAAAGCCGGTAAACCTGAAATTGAAATTAACGGCATTTACCTCTAATTAAACGTCGCGCCGACTCTAATAATTTCAATGAGTTAACTCTAAAGATAACGCCATCATTCTGACGCATTGGAATATTTCACAAAGTTGTACCATTTTCTAACAATCAAAAATTGGTGACAATTTTTTTCGAGAAACAAAATTTGTTTCGGTTTGAAACGGGGTACTATTTTAGAGAGTAAACTCTATTTGCATTTGATCATCTTTTTTTTTTTTTTTTTTTTCTATTTGAATTTGATCATCTTTATTCGTGCTCGAGCAAAATGTGATACAGAAAAGAAAGGAGGCCTGAGTTTTATACTCAAATGGCCATCTTGATAATTTTCTTGTGACCTGTTTTGATTTGTCACAGATACAATAGATTGCAGTTCATAAGATTGGGCAGATTAATTAGGCCGTGAAAATGAAGCGGAACAGACTCCGCCTCAGGTTTCTCCAAAGAATTTAAAAGGGACCAAATTGTAAGAATAAAAAACTTAGTAAAGGTATATTTAAAAAGCTATAAGAAGTCTTGAATTAGTACTGTAAATGCTGATAAGCATTAAGTCCCTTAATCCGACGAAATGTTTCACCCTTAATAATCAAACGAAATCTTTCGGAATTATGTTGTAGAATTACTTTTTTTTCTAAATTTGCTCATGAACTCTCAACATACGTCAGGAAAATAGAAAAACATTGTAGATCACAATTAGATGTTTTAGCATTCTGCTAAGCGAGTGAAGTAGCCACAATATTTTGTACAATTAGGTTTATGAATTTACGAATTCTACGGTAATTGTTCGAGTTCAAAAACGATTATTGAGATCTTCTAACTCGTCCGACTGGATAGCGCCAAATAAACGTCGCTGACATTAATATTATTCCCCATAATCTACAGGGACGTCAAATAAGGGTCGCATTCGTGTTTTGACATACCGACCATTATTTGGGCCAAAAGCTATGAGTCATAGCCTATGACCCATAGTCTATGGGCCATACCATTCTATACTAATTTTAGTCTGTTTATGGATTTAAAATGTGTCATATAATTGATTTAAATTTTATTACACTCAAATTTAACCACCTCATCCCAGCTGGGTCAAATAAGGCTCGGTCTGCCAAAACACGACCCTCATTTGGCGTCTCCGTAATCCACCTGAGCTCTGGCTATTTATCGGTTCTTCGGGAACGTTTTTCCCGACGTTTGATAGGCCACAAGCAGGTGTTTTGCACTGCATTTAATTCAATCAATCAAATTATCATTTCAGTGTTACGTAATATAACAACTTCTTAAATATTACAACACCACAAGTTCGTTATAAAACAATATCATACATTGTAAACTATGTTTTTAGCGCTATCAATAGCTTATTAGTAGCCGTTTAGTAACATCCTACAGAATGATTTTTTTGTGGCTTGATTAGATAATGGTTTGATAAGAACTCGAACGCCTTCCAAACTGAAAACAGCTCATTTTAGAAAAAAAATGAAAAATGGTGGCTTTAGGATTTATTTATCAAAATAGGGTGTCCGCTCTTCTGGTCAAAGATTTTTTGAGTCACAAATCGAAAAAACTTTTGTAAACTATTTAGATATTATGGAATCTTATTTACTGTTTGAAAACCTCACATGAACCGATTTTAACTCTTAGAGACCGACATGGATACAAATTTTTGTCAACTTTTGGCGAGTTTAAGGTAATAAGAAAAAAGAAAATGGGCGGTTTGACAAATTTTTCACATGGTACTAAGTCTTTTCTGAAAAACATTCCCTCCGACGTAATTCTGACTCTAAAACGCAGTCGTGAAAATAATGAAACGGGTTCCAATTTTGTCGCTAGAGAGTAAAAACGTGGTCTTAATTATCCATATAGACTATATGATATAGTGCAACTCTAGATTTTCTAGATTTTCTACAGTGCGTAATATATAAATTTGTACATATAAATTTGTATGTCTGGTATTACGACTTACTGATATTTGGTTCTATTTACGTTTTTTGAAAAAAAATCGTAAAAATCATGTGGCTATATTTAACAAGTTCAATCACTTGATGATTTTTATTTTCAAACACCCTACATTTATCACAAAAGGGCATCAATAGTAGCAACAAACCGGATTTATATTCTGACCTCTTAATCTATCCATCTTTTCCTAAATCACCAAATAAGGATTAGGTGCTGGTAGCGGTTTCCATATAAACAAATAACTCATTAAGCCCCGCTCTGTCACATTACGGCGATTGCTCGTTAGGCGGGATATATCCGGTGAAAATGCAACTAAAACATAAATTCTGCGGCTCTTAAAGAGTCCGAATAAATTCGGTATTTCAGATAAAATTTACAATTCCGAAATAACACCACGGTGGTGTCACCACCTGCATGAGTTAACACTTAGTAAGTTGACAATTTTCATCTAGATTAACAAAACTCATGTAAGTTAACAGAACTGATTTAAGTTAACAAAATTCATGTAAATAAACGAAAATAAAAATACTAAACGGCGTAGGCTACGCCTAGCGTGTCCAAACTGAATTACGAAAGTCACCGCCAGCCACGCTAGCTACGCCCTAAATTTCTCCGTTTTTGCAAAAAAGAACCTTGGAAGAAGCTTAAATTCAAATAAGTTGATAGTTTTGTCAATTTTTGGGGGACAGTTATTGTTTTTTTTTCATTTAACCTCTAGATTTCTGTTGAAAAAACGAAACATGCTTGGCTACGCCATGTTTGCCAAAAAAAAGTTTAAAAGTTTAAATTACTTTTTTTTCAATGTTGTTAGAAGTCTGAGTGTAAATGAGTTCGATCATTCTAAAAGAACTGTCACTAGTAAAATGTTGTGTTGAATATTGAGATAAAAAATATCGAATAAGTCGCTTTCAACCGTCACGATCAACGTCGCCCTTGAAATTCGAATAATAAAAAAAAACGAAAACTTTGATTGTTTTTGTTGGCGGTTATCTGACGGACTCGATCATTTGAGTATGAGAGTTTATCAGGCCCCCCTTTATCAGGCCACTTTACCCGCCCGTGCGCTTATCAGGCCAGGTTTTTCGCCTATCCCGCCCACGCACTGAGGGTTCATCATGCCACCTGAGGGTTTATCAGGCCGTTTTTGGAAAGCGAAAGTGGCCTGATAAACCCTCAGGCGGTTATTTGAAAAATTGTTACTGTAAGATTCTTTTCATGTATGTTTTTCGTATTTTTTTTTCACGAATTTCCCATGGATATTTTCAGTTTTAAGTCGATTAGTTAGGTTTTTTACGATGACCCATTAACGGGTTGAAATTCGTAACGTTAAAAATGTAGAACTAAAATTGTGGCAATGAAAATCATTTTCAACATTACAAGTGTTAAGTATTTCGGATATAGACCAAGTATTGGATCTAATTTAAATTCATTTGACGGAGACGGTCTGAATTGAACTAATAACTTTACAAACTTGAACGAAGTCAAGTATAATCTCAAGATACTTTTGGAGGTCATAGCCTATGACTCATAGGAGATTCCACTGCCTTTAGACCATGGTCCATGTATACTACTTTATGGATACTAGTGATCGGCAAAGTCTATTTTAAAAAGTTACCAGATTCTCAAATGAAAAGAGAATAACAAAAGGGCTTTGGGGAGGTAGAAGATGAACAATATAAAAACGTATGATATAACCTACGCTTTTTTATTCCCACCGATAATATCCCACCTCCTTCATAGGCTTTTTAAGTACGCTTTAGGAACTTAATTTCCAACTCCGTTCCTGTGCTGAAACTGTATTTCTCTGGATTGTAATTTGTCGTTATACAAGTCCAGTTTCTGTTGCCCGTAGTTTTGCTAAGTGGGTAGACAAACCAGTAATATTTACTCAACGCCGGATCGTAGACTTTTCACCGCGCGAAAAATTTTTGGTAAAAAACTGTTTTGGCCAAATTGTAGATCTCAAAAAGTTTAAAACAAATGTGGAAAAATGAAGTTCCGGAAATAACCGTAGCGAGTTCTAGAATTTTTCGAAGGTGCCAAAAAGGCCAAAAAGGGCTAAAACGGAGGAAGCTTCGGGGGTCTACAAAACCCACGCCACGCAGCGTGTGATTTTACACCCTATTAACATTTAAAACAATCGTTATTTTTTTTCCTCTGTTTTAGCCCTTTTTTGGCCTTTTTGGCACGTTCAAAAAATTCTAGAACTCGCTACGGACATTTCCGGAACTTCATTTTTCCACATTTTCTGACTAACTTATTGAGTTCTACAGTTTGGCCAAAACAGTTTTTTACCAAAAATTTTCGCGTGGTGAAAAGTCTACAACCTGCCAATGTGAATCATTCCCAATACAAAATGAAAATTTGGGATCGCGAATTAAGCGTATTGTTTTCTGTTTATTTCTGGTATGTTCTGTATGTGCTTAAATCAGCATGTGCGATTCTAACGGCGCCCTTAAGAATTGGTTGAGTACCCTTTCCTTAAGTATTGTGTGATTTCTCGAGCACAGAGGGAATTAGTGACTTTGTACTGAGTACACTGACGCAACTTTGCCTTGATACAGTCTTCGACATTGCTTTCGCAGCCTAAAAAAATACGATTGAAATAGAACTCTGGAACGTCGCGATAACAACCGTCAGATGCCAATTCGAACATTAGTTTAGGTTTTGTTCATCAAAAACGTTGTTATTAATATTGCAGGAGCAGGCGATTTCAAAGTGACCCACAAGGTTTGGATAAATAGCGTGAACGTGCAAAAATAAATCATCCAATTGAAACGAGCACATATAGCTCAAAAAATATACACTTTATAGTTGTATCGCTCATATCATGACGAAAATCCCATACCATAGCAGATTTTGGCTACTGTGAATTATAGGTGCCAAAATCTGTTCGCATGAGTCCCAATTGTGGACCGCCTGGGATTTTGAGCTAAATTTAGGAGAACCTCAAATTTACTGTTTTTTGGAAATAAGTGGTAACCGACCACGGCGAAGCCAATTGACAATTGTGAACCTTAAAAGTGTGTGCTACCAACCGGTTCGAAATTAACCCCAATTAAACTAAACAAATCATGTTTTCGCTCTCCTACATGACCGCAAACGATCTTTTGGCACCACATAATTTACAGATTCTGAGCTACTCAACCCTAAAATAAAAAATTCTGGACGGCACCGATAGATGAGCAAAAAACATCTAGCAAAATCTAGATACCGGTTTAAGTCGAACAGGTTAAGTTCGATTTTCTAAACAAATTTTATCGGGTAAACAATTGTTGTGGTAAGGAGTTAACATGTAACAAGTTGACAGTTTGGAACGAACTGTCACTTTTCCGGAAGTGTTTGGGCAAAATGGGCAAAAGTGACGGAAGGAAGTGACATTTTGAAACGAGTTGACAGTTTTTGAAAACACAATTGGAAACGAAAGTGTCAACTCGTTAGCCCGTCAACTGTATTCTATCATTTCCAAAAAAAAATCAACTCGATCGGCCTACTATTCCATGTACCTACTATCCCAGGCGGCATACCTACATATGATCGGCCTCCCTATACACATATAGGGTTTTTTAACTATTAGACAATTAAAAATTCTTAACGTTACAACTTAATCTTAAAAAAACGAACAAATCGCTTTTAAAATTAACAACAAGCATTAACACAAGCATTAAACACAAAACATGTAAGTAACTCGGGAGCGATGGAAAAATGTTCCTGAAAACTGTCTTCTAAAAAAATGAACAAAAACCGTGATAAGATGATCATCATTTTCCCAACTGGCAACCTAAAAAAGTCACTCAGATTCGTTTGAAATCTGTCAAAATTCTCTTGTGGTTTTGGAGCATGTCTTCTAAAAATATGAAAGAAAAATTATGCTTAAATAGGTTAGATTTAAAAAAAAACTAATCGAAACTGGTGAGATTTGTCACATCGAGATTGTACATTTTAATATATACTGTTACGTGATAAACGAATTTGGCGGCTTTTTAGATATGTAATTCGTCCACCTTGAAACATGACGAGTTAATTGACGAATTCGACAGCTTGAATTTTCGAACGTTATTTTGTATACAAAATATACTGTATTTTTTAAGTTTAAATTTACAAGAACATTAGTATTTGGTGAAATGAAATGAGAGGGTTGAAATGCTATTAAGTTTTTGAATTATGAAATTATTTTAAGTTAATTTGGTGTAATTGTATCACATATTTCTAGATTTCTAAAATCATCTCTTCTGCAGTCATTACTCCCATACGGGACGCTCCCATAACAAAAGTTAGTCCCTTGACGGACGCTTTTTTCGAGAACCAGATAAATAAGGAGATAGAGAGCAAAATAAAGTTATTAAATATTGCTATCTGAGGACCGATCATCAATTCTCATAAACCTAATAGTTATTAAAATTGGTTAACATCAGTGTCAATGTTTAACATATTCAAAATAAGACTAGTTAACATAATTTAGAAGAAGATCTTCAATCTCAATTACGTTGGCAACATTTCTCCTTAGTTATTAACGAACAGCATAGGCATCTTTGATTAGGATTAATAAGTTTTATTTTCCAAAAAAACTGAATTATGTGTAAAATGAAATTCCAGTTTCTATTCGGTTCGAAAGTACCACTTGATAAATTATGAAGTTTGCGTATATGAATATAGTATTGTATTATATATTGACAAAGTACTTAATGTTTCAAGGGTGTAGAAAATGTAACATATTCCACGTCCTTAAATAAAGCCCGCCAAATTTAAATAAACAATGAAGTCAATGCATAAAGAAGCATTCGACTGAAAATATAAAATAGTTCAATGAGTTAGTTTCGATGATGGACCCATTTTTGTCAACTTTACTGGACAGCCTTTTGCGCAACTTGGTACATCTTTTTTTTAATTAACTGAGCAATTAGTTGAAATCATTATATACAGTCAGGGGTCTCTAGATGTGCATCTAGGGGTGTCTTTTTTACGAACATTTTTTAAACCACCCTAAATACCTCTTGCCTGTTTTCCGTGAGTACTGTGATCAATGCATCTTTAGATGTGCACCTTGTGCGGAAATCGAAAATGCACATTAAGAGACCCCTGACTGTATAAAATTTTATTAATAACTATTAGAAATAAGTATATTATACTTTAGGTATATATTAATTTATCATTAATGATCTGAATTAAATATATATAATTAATATAATAAATTAATCTATTTAATTATTTAATCACATTAATTAATAAGGTACAATAATTACGAAAGAGGAATCAATTTAATTCCATATATTATTTTAACCGTCGATAGCTCAGTTGGCAGAGCGGGAGACTGTAGAGGCCACAGTTATCTCTAGGTCACTGGTTCGAATCCGGTTCGACGGAAACTTTTTTTTCAAGTTTCTCACGCTTACGGAACTATTGTTTGTCTTATATGCCGCTTATTGTCAAAGATATTAAAAAACAAATTTAAAAAGTCATTTCCGATAGGTGTCAAACAGTGTTTTATGTGTTATTAAGCATATTTTATGTTATATAAAATCAAAGCAGTAAGTACGCGCTACCCTTTTTACTACGACTTTTTAGTTAAACTTACCTTCTACCAGTTTAAGAAAAGCCAAAATTGCGATTGTGGCTTGCATCACCCAATCTTCGTTTCTCTAATTTTTCAGTTGTATTGAATTTTTCAACCTTTCGACGTCTCCCCAAACTTTGGCTTTGGTTATGAATCCAGTTTGAGCGAATAAAATCTGAAATTATGGCAAGTGTTAATTAAGTGCAAACCTCATTATAATACTAGGGATTCAAAACAATGACTCTCTTGGAGCGTCATAAGTCACAGTAGATCTCCTAGAGGTTAAAACAAAGGCTATGTTAAAATTTATAAAAATAAACACGAAAAAACGTACGAGCAGATTAACAAATAATAAAATAAAATACAAAAAAAATTTCGAGATTTATTTCCAGTATAAATTTTTAATTGGATACAAAGGAAGGTCGCTTTGATTATTTCCGGAAGACGGATATCGATGGTTAAGGAAAATTAATAAAGTAAAAAAAAAACTGGCCAAAATGAATAGTCCGAATATTTTTGTGGCAAATGGCCCTTTATAATTTCAGGAAACACTTTTGATTTTAATATTAACACAAACCCTTCTAGTTGGTTGTACTCATTAAATATTAGTTTTTTTTGGTTAATTTGGTGGTAAAAAAGGATTGTCCATTCTGTTTTTCGGGTACGGTGTATATTATTTGTCTTTTTGGGTTTGTAAAGTGCATATGAAATGTCCTCATAACCCCGGAGGAAGAAACTTTGATTTTATCTTTTTCCGGACTTTTATTTTGAAAGATTTCAAGTAACGCATAACCTTGGTTTTTGCACATATTTTCTCTTCGGAGTTAAGTTATAGTAATATAATAACAAAACGATACTTTGTTTTTAGCCAAATTTTAGAGCTTAAAAAGCTTCAAAAGTTACTAAAAAATGTGACAAAATAAAATTCCGGAAATGACTGTAGTGACTTCTAGAATTTTTGAAGATTTAAAAAAAAACGACTTTGGTACCTTTAAGAAAGTGTAAAATTCGAAATTCACCGAAATTTTTGCTTTAACTCCTGAGGGTCCCAAGTGGAATATAACGTGCAAACGTGCAAATTTCCACACAAGCCCGTGACGGCTTAAGCTAATAGTATTTCTATTGGTGGGCATTTTTTATATTTGAGGCTGAAAAAACTAGATGCCACCCTAGCTAATACCTTTTGCATAAAATGATGAAAAACGAAAGATTTTTTTCTCTTAAAATGAAAATACTTTTTTCTTGCGAATTTTTTTCTGAGGACAATTTTCAAAAATTTGTCGACACATCGAATTTGTTTTTACTGTGTGCTTAATTACCGTCCGAACAGTATTTAATGTTGGTTTAACCATAGAAAACAGACAATATTATTAATGGCTTAATAAAACAAATTATAAAATCTTTTGAAATTGATTCGTAAAGATTACTAAAAGGTAAATCATGTTTTTACTTTGGATCTGTTTTATTATATTTGTTTTATTGCCCCCAAATTGTGACACTTTTTTAAAACAAAGATTCGGTTTGTGTAAATATGTTGATACTTTTGTATCCTATTGATGGTCTAATAAACGTATTAACGATGTAGTTAAGTAAAAATCTAGCAGTCAATTTTTTAAGGTCTCAAAGGGTTACAGGGGGTCGCCAAATAAGGATCGTTTTCGCCCCTTATTTGGCGAACTCAAGATAAGCGGATTGTATTGCTTTCACTATATGAAAATATGACTTTTTGTGTTTTATGTTCGCTTCTATCAATTTTTAATTTAAATTTAACTCTAATAACAATTTAAATTAACTATTTTTGTAAGCAGACAACAAAACAGTGAAAAATATCCGTAGGAATCAATGTTGAAATTAGTGACCCTTATTTGAAGCAAAAATATTTTTCTCGAAAAAAGCGACCCTCAATAGGCCCTCAATTGACCCTCAATTGACCCTAAATTGACCCTCAATCGGCTGGGCCCACCCTTATTTGGCGTAAACGAGCCTTATATGAGGGGCCCTTATCTTGCTACCTCCCTGTAATAAACGTAGCGCGAAAATATTCAATAATTTTTGTTAAGCGTGAACTCCCTAGGGTAAATTTCGAAAATTCGCTCAAAACTGCCTGAGAACATTAACGGCATCGAATTGTCCTAAAAATGGTATCCTTTGATTTTTATTGATAACATATTTTGACTCCGAACTTGTACATAATAAATACCGACATATCAGTCCATAAGTAGGACATATATACCGGTAATATATGTGTACCGCTGAATTGAAAAAAAAAGAAAACAAAACAAAAAATATAGTTTCTAATCAAAAGACGATATGATTAGAGAAAGTATGGTTAGATCTCAATACTTTTTCAGTTATAAATTATTAGTGTACAACATGAATTAATAAGTTATAAATGATAATCTTTAAGCATGTTCAAACGAAGGAAGTCTTTTATAGAGCTTTTTATGCATGCATTTTTTATTTACAAAAATACCCTTACTTGTCATACCCTTACGTTGTCATTTCTGAGTCAGGAGTCCTGATACTTTTTGATTACTGGAAATAAAGCTGACTGGTTAATCCTGCTATATTTACTAAAATATGTTTTTATTGTGAAAATAATTATAGACCAAGTGCAAAACAATTTCCAGCATTATCGCCCACGCACTACGCCGTTATGTTACAATGTGTTTCGGTATGTCACAATTTGTACAAAAAACAAGTATTACGTAATATTTTCCCCGTAGGATCCGTTATGTTACAATTTATAATTTCTAGGGAGTTTTCCAGCGAAATCGCCTACGAACTGCGCCGTTCAGTTACAATTGTGCCACCTAAAGCTCAGAGCTTAATAATCGCTGCGTTCAAAATCGCTAAGTGACTTTTAATATGCACTTTCTCTGGAATTGTTTTCGACTGTAAATTTGAGGACCATGGTCGTTTTGAACAAATGAAAATTCAAAAAGGTTTTGGGTAATAAGCATATCAGAAAATGGCAAACAATCAAGTTCATTTTGTCGGATTATACGCATATTCAAGTAAGATAAACGTCAGAAATCTATTGCGCGCCGTCAAAAGTTTTAAAGAATCATCCGAACAGAATTACAGGGCTTGTCAAAAAATCTAATTCCGGTCGTTCGAAATTGTCGTTAGCGGTTTTTACAGCCTCTATAGTATTTTCTTCAAAGTAAGATTGTTTAGCCACGTATAATTGACAGTGGAACATTCCTATTTCTTGGTTTTACTTGAAACTGTGCCAGCCTTTTCTGAACTCCCAATAGTAAAACCAGCAGTTTCATAGCAATAAAACGCAGTCGATAAAACAAGTTGTTTTTGGTTTTTAAAAAAACTGACCCAAAATATGGCGGTTCGAAACTTAATTCCATGTCACTAACTAAAAAATCCAAACCATGCGATATTTTCGCGCCATTTTGTCGTCTCGAGCTTTTTTTGTTCGTTTTTTAAATAGCACTTATTATAGCATGTCTTATCAATGGAATGTTAATATAAATTAAAATTGGTTCGAAAATAAAATCGCACGGTTGAAAACTTTTTTTCGAGTTATCAAAATTCTCAATGAACGGCATGGAGTGTAAATTTCGTTTTCGTATTACAAAAAAACTGACCGTTATACACATCCTGTATTTCGCTAAAGTGATAAGACTAATTCTGCATCCATTAAAAATTTCCGCATCCATTAATTACGTTGTTCGGAGACTTTGGGGGATCATAATACTTTTGATACGTTTCTTATAAAATATTAACTCCAAGGGGGAAGTGCGTGTATATAAACAAACGACGAATCAATTTCTGAATAGTCAGATCTGAAACATTCTGAATAGTCAGATCGACGTAGTTTGACGAGCTCTACAATTAGGCTTTACCAGTTTTTTTGAATTATTGCGAATTATTGAGAATTTTTTAAGTGCGTATTTATATACACACATTTTGCCCCTTATGGGATCCCAAAAACTCCTTCCCTTGAGAGTTAAAAATATTCTTTTATCATACGGTTACGTAACCAATGATTACTAAAAAGTCACGTCAAAAATCATTCTGCAAAAAAACAGCATCGGGTCAGAATCAATCTCAGTTTGTTTATACCAAATAATTTCTCCCTAATGTATCATTCATAGATTTGCACAAAAAATTGCATATATTCAGTCATTACTGTCATTTCGTGTCAAATTTATTAGACAAGTTAAAACGAGTTCTTTTTCTAAATAGCCCTTCGTACCTAATGTTTTAACAGTAAAAATATTTTTCAGATAAATGGTGTATAAATTGGTTCATATGACCTTTATTTGCAACAATAACGGCCGAGTTTTATAAAAATGAACCAGTGAGATTCTCATTGAATTTCTCAAAACTTGCTTGCTTGTTATTATTTTATGGATGGGCCATATCCTACTGGCTGAAAATCAAGTCTTATATGAGCCTTTTATAGATTTTTTGGTAAATTTCGATATCTGCGTACTTCGTAATGTCTATTTAATCCAAATTAATTTCAATTTTTTTGAGAAATTCAATGAGAATCTAACTGGTTCATATTCATAAAACTCGGCTGTTATATTTCTCTACCGAAAAGGACCCTAATTTGGCGCTATCGACCTTTGTTTACCAAGAGCGACCCTTGTTTGTCGACCCTGATAGAGGCTCTATTCCTCTTATTTCTAAAAATCTCTCTTCAATTGCTTTCGTATGTGCTTTCGTAAACTGGCACTTTTAAATTTGTATTTTTTCTCAAATAAGTTTATTTTGGTTTCGCGGCGACGGTTACGGCCGACTGCATTATCATAAAAGCTCACTGGTGGGTTAAAAATAACCCTTTGCCAAATACCCAGAGTTAAAAAAACTTCTATATCTTTTTGTTAATCGAATTTGTAATTATAAAGACTGAAGTGATTCATTGTCTACCAATATTGTATACAAAATGTCCTATGTAGAATGAATAATAAATTCTACAAAGGACAATTTTTCTCAATAATTGGTGTTTAACAGCTAGCAACGGGGGACGTAAAACTTTTTTTTCAAAAGTGCGAAATCGAGTTAACTGCGAATGGAAACGAGTGGATGCTAACCCTCACAGGAATCTTTACAGGAAGCTATGTTACTATCATTGTATGTGGTAGTTTTTTACAACTCATTAATCATTTTCAACTTATTTAATTATTGTGGGCCTATAGTGCCTATTTATTAAAAAAATGCTTTGAGCATATTGTAGAACTCAAAAAGTTAGTAAGAAAAATTGTAAACATGAAATTCATGATATGTCTGTAGAGGACTCTAGAATTTTTCGAAGGTCAGAATAAAATTGAGTTCGCCACAGACTTTTTTATGAATTTTATTCTCACACTTTTTCTTCCTATCTTTTTGAGTTCTACAATCTGGCCAAAACAATTTTCAAATGAATAGGCCCTTTAGGCCCACAATAACTAAACACATTATGCTCAACGAAAAAAAGATATTAACGGGACCGGGTCCTATGAGATATTAGTAGTTTTTGATATTTCCAGTTTATACCATTTCATACTGAAGTTTTAGACTGTCTTATACGGTATAAGTTATACCACAATTTGAACTACAGTTGTATACTTCTTAATTTTCATCAAAATTTCAAACTACGACTTATACCGAAATTTTATTTTAGAATTTACCACACTTATTTTTTGACAAGTTGCACATTTATATCTCTAATTGACCTGGGAAAGAATCCTCTTATCGTTCATCTTTATATTAACTGATCAGTATTAAAACAGGTTGGTAGAACAAACATATGAGATTTTGAATTCAACGAAAGAGCAATTTATTACAATGACAAGTAAATGAAATATTTATATATCAATAATAGAGGTTCAATCTGATTCGGTTCTACGAAGAAACACGATGGTTTATTCTGATTTAAAAATATTTGGTCAAAGTGTTGGCCATTTTTCTGCTATTTCAAAAGCCCACAAAAGTCCTGTTTCCCGCTAGAACTTATGATAGGATTTGTCAGAAAATTATCAAGTTGTTTCAACGGGACGCTTATTTATTCGGACAAGATATCCATAAGAGGGCCGAATTATTATTCATAAAATATGGTATTTTAAAACTTCTTCAATTATCCTGGCGGCGGCCCACATAGTTGGCAGAATGTTCCGAACTATATATTTCGCAGAATGTAGCATACTACATAAATATACAAAATGTACGTAATACATTTTTACAGTCAACAGCCGGCAATAGGTCGCGAGGATCACCCCTCAAAAATTAATTTGATATTTATTGAAAATCAAAAATTACTACCGCCTATATCTCTTTTAAGCCTCGTGAATATAAAATGAAATGTTGAATTTACGAGAAAACCCCAAATATGAAAGTTTCACGAAAAAAAGTGAAAACACCGTGCTGACTGCGCATTTTTAAAGATACTGGAATTGTGATTGATCAGCACTCTATTAAAGTTACTGTCATTTCGTTAGTGTGTCTAAACTGACAATCGAAAGTCACAGTTGGAAACCACAAATTTTTTTTTATTTATGTTTTATGTTTTAATTCATTTATGTTTCACTTACTTTGAAATACAATCTCAGTTACATTATATGATTGAGTAGCTCAATACTAAAATTTAACTCCTGCGCCCGAAAATGTCATTTGGCACAATCATTTTTACCCTCATTAGGCTTTTTTCTTATAGTCAATAAAATTCTAGTTTTATNAACTCTTAGGGGGAAGTGCGTGTATATAAACACACGACTTGTTTTTTCGTCGATTTAAGGCATACGGAGGCCCCGTAGGTCAAAACGAGTATTGCTGACCCCCCCCTCAACTTTTCGAAAAAATTACATTGACGGTATTTTTTGCGTAGGTTGGAGATTTCAAACAGCTCTCTAGGGGGCCCTGGTGGCCCAAATCAATTTCTGAATAGTCAGATCTGAAACATTCAGAATAGTCAGATCGACGTAGTTTGACGAGTTCTACAACTTGGCTTCACCAGTTTTTTTGAATTATTGCGAATTATTGATAATTTTTTAAGTGCGTGTATATACACACATTTTCCCCCTACGGGATCCCAAAAACCTCCCCCCTGAGAGTTAATAATATTCTTTTATCATACGGTTACGTAACCAATGATTACTAAAAAGTCACGTCAAAAATCATCCTGCAAAAAACAGCATCGGGTCAGAATCAATCTCAGTTTGTTTATACCAAATAATTTCTCCCTAATGTATCATTCATAGATTTGCACAAAAAACTGCATAAATTCAGTCATTACTGTCATTTCGTGTCAAATTTATTAGACAGGTTAAAACGAGTTCTCCTTCTAAACAGCCCTTCGTACTTAATGTTTTAACGGTAAAAATATTTTTTAGATAAAGGGTGTATAAATTGTTTCATATGACCTTTATTTGCAACAATAACAGCCGAGTTTTATAAAAATGAACCAGTTAGATTCTCATTGAATTTCTCAAAACTTGTTTGCTTGTTATTATTTTATGGATGGGTCATATCCTACTGGCTGAAAAATCAAGTCTTATATATGAGCCTTTAATAGATTTTTGGGTAAATTTCGATATATGCGGACTTGGTAATGTCTTTTGAATCCGAATTAATTTCAATTTTTTTGAGAAATTCAATGAGAATCTAACTGGTTCACATTCATAAAACTCGGCTGTTATATTTTTCTTCCGAAAAGGACCCTAATTAGGCGCTATCGACCTTTGTTTACCGAGAGCGACCCTTGTTTGTCGATCCTGATAGAGGCTCTATCCATCTTATTTCTGAAAATCTCTCTTCAATTGCTTTCGTATGTGCTTTCGTAAACTGGCACTTTTAAATTTGTATTTTTTCTCAAATAAATTTAGTTTGGTTTCGCGGCGACGGTTACGGCCGACTGCATTATCATAAAAGCTCACTGGTGGGTTAAAAATAACCCTTTGCCAAATACCCAGAGTTAAAAAAACTTCTATATCTTTTTGTTAATCGAATTTGTAATTATAAAGACTGAAGTGATTCATTGTCTACCAACATTGTATACAAAATGTCCTATGTAGAATGTATAATAACTTCTACAAAGGACAATTTTTCTCAATAATTGGTGTTTAACAGCTAGCAACGGGGGACGTAAAACGTTTTTTTCAAAAGTGCGAAATCGAGTTAACTGCGAATGGAAACGAGTGGATGCTAACCCTTAGAGGAATCTTTACAGGAAGCTGTGTTACTACCATTGTATGTGGTAGTTTTTTACAACTCATTAATCATTTTCAACTTATTTTTCATTAAATCTACGGTTTGCGTTGTTTTTTGCTTACGTTGCGTTTTTTCTTACTTTAAGTCTAAATTAAAGGCGAATCCTAAATCAGTCAACTACCTACGTTTCACCTCTTGTTTCACCTCTTGTGTGCACCGCCTACGTTAAATTGTGTGAGGTTGTCGGGCAAGCGCCTCGTGTCCACTATTACTAGCTCAATGAACACACTATCTAAGCACAGAGATAAATTGTTTTGAATATTTTTTGAATANGTTTTTTGTACAAAATGAAAGATAACTGTACAAAAAAAAACAAAAAGGCATTACGTAACTCGAAAGTATTGCGAAATACGTGTTGTTTTTGTACGAAATGAAAGATAACTGAAAATAGGCGTTACGTAATCATTGGAGTCTAACGCCATTGTAACAAAACAAACTGTTTTTAAGCCTAGAGCAATTTATTGTTTTTTTATTAGATAATGTGTGTGTACGCTCCTGAGCACGCCGATCAGTTTTTCTTCTTAAAAATGCTTCGAAATGCCGGCTTCAAAATAGTACTTTACTGTGAAAAATGATTCAAAAATACGTAGGCGGACTTTTTTTGAAAAATGACGAAAGAAGAACTGAAATTAGAAAGAAGAACTGAAATTAGGTAGTTTGAAAATTTTTGCTAAAACGACGAAAGATAACTGAAAATAGGCTCAAAAATGAAAGATAACTGTACGAAAGATAACTGTACAACTGGTGTATCTCATGGACCAGATCCCGTACAGTTAAGATCTTTTTTCGCTTAGCATACTGTATTTAATTATTGTGGGCCTATAGTGCCTATTTATTAAAAAATTGCTTTGACCATATTGTAGAACTCAAAAAGTTAGTAAGAAAAATTGTAAAAATGAAATTCATGATATGTCTGTAGCGGGCTCTAGAATTTTTCGAAGGTCAGAATAAAATTGAGTTCGTCGCAGACTTTTTTTATGAATTTGATGCTCACACTTTTTCTTCCTATCTTTTCGAGTTCTACAGTCTGGCCAAAACAATTTTCAAATGAATAGGCCCTTTAGGCCCACATTATGCTCAACGAAAAAAGATTTTAACGGGACCGGGTCCTATGAAATATTGGTAGTTTTTGATATTTCCAGTTTATACCATTTCATACTGAAGTTTTAGACTGTCTTATACCACAATTTGAACTACAGTTGGACTTCTTAATTTTCGTCAAAATTTCAAACTACGACTTATACTACCCGAAATACTTAGTACCGAAATTTTATCTTAGAATTTACCACACGTATTTTTGGACAAGTTGCACATTTATATCTCTAATTGACCTGGGAAAGAATCCTCTTATCGTGCATTTTTATATTAACTGATCATTATTAAAACAGGTTGGTAGAACAAACATTTGAGATTTTGAATTCAACGAAAAAGCAATTTATTACAATGACAAGTAAATGAAATATTTATATATCAATAATAGAGGTTCAATCTGATTGTGTTCTACGAAGAAACACGATAGTTTATTCTGATTTAAAAATATTTGTTCAAAGTGTTGGCCATTTTTCTGCTATTTCAAAAGCCCATAAAAGTCCTGTTTCCCGCTAGAACTTATGATAGGATTTGACAGAAAATTATCAAGTTGTTTCAACGGGACGCTTATTTATTCGGACAAGATATCCATAAGAGGGCCGAATTGTTGTTCATAAAATATGGTATTTTAAAACTTCTTCCATTATCCGTACTATTAAAGTGCACTTTCGTATTTTCGGGTTTTATTTGCACACAACGGTATTGACACGTCCTTAAGCCAATTAAGACTCTTAATTTAAGAGAACCCAATTATTGAAAACCCGTATTTTTAATTTCTTTACAGATTAAACAACAATTATATTGCCTAAGACAATAGGAATTTCTTATTAAATCCCTTTTTCGGTCAACTTTTTGAAATTTATGAAAATAATAAATACATTTTTACAGTCAACAGCCGGCAATAGGTCGCGAGGATCACCCCTCAAAATTTAATTTGATATTTATTGAAAATCAAAAATTACTACCGCCTATATCTCTTTTAAGCCTCGTGAATATAAAATGAAATGTTGAATTTACGAGAAAACCCCAAATATGAAAGTTTCCCGAAAAAAGTGAAAACACAGTGCTGACTGCGCATTTTTAAAGATACTGGAATTGTGATCGATCAGCACTCTATTAAAGTTACTGTCATTTCGTTAGTGTGTCTAAACTGACAATCGAAATACACAGTTGGAAACCACAAATTTTTTCTATTTATGTTTTATGTTTTAATTCATTTATGTTTCACTTACTTTGAAATACAATCTCAGTTACATTACACAGGTTAAGTACTTAACCGTCCACTAAAACTTTTTCAAAACTGGACGGTTAAGCCGGTAGGGCGTAGGTTGATTTTTTGGGGAAATTAAAAAAAAACCAAGTGGACGGTTAAGCAAAAATAGGGTGGACGGTTAAGCAAAAATAGCCATTTTTATATAAAAACTTGATCTCCTATAATACGTGACTCTTTTCTATGACTGTTATTTCTTACTATTTTACACTTTTTTACTCAATTGACCATTGAAAAAGTTTTAATATTGCTATATGACATCAATTTTTGAGAAACAAAGAGAAAATTTTCAAAATAATTTACTAAAAAACGGACAGTTAAGCCAAACTGGACGGTTAAGCCGGTAGGGCGTAGGCGTTAGCTCTGAAAAAAAAATAGCTGAAAAGTGGACGGTTAAGCCGGTTCCGGACGGTTAAGCAATGGACGGTTAAGTACTTAACCTGTGTATATGATAGAGTAGCTCAATACTAAAACTGTGCAGTGATCATTCATTTGGCACAATCATTTTTACACTCATTAGGCTTTTTTCTTATAGTCAATAAAATTCTAGTTTTATTTTAACATGAAGTCTGAGAAGAATGTCCAATAATTACCGGTTTATTTTGAAACGTCTTAAAAATCACGTCTTTCCAGAAAACCATATCACCAAATTTCACCTCTCTAAAAAATCGGACAATAAAGACAGTTTGGATTTCACAGCGTAGACAGCCTAGATCTGGTTTTGTTAATGTAACAGTAATAAATTTAAATAATAAAAAAATGCCTCATCAATCAGCCAAGAAAAAAAGTGGAAAATTTATCTTAAAAAATGAATGACAAAAAGGAAAGGCGTAAGTCAAGGCCGTTTGCTCAAGGTCATTACATGTGACTTACTAAAACGGCTGAAAACACATTGGACGCGTCGAAAACTAGATAACGGGACTATATAAAAACATAATGTACGGTTGTCTGTATGCTTTTCAGAGAGAAAATGGTGAATGCTGAGAATCGAACCCGCAACCTTCTTACCCAGAAGGTGATGCTCAAACCACTGAGCTAAGCCACCCATATATCGCGATATATCACTCTGCCTAGTACATGTATGTTATTACTAATTAGTGCTTCTAATCATCACACTAGGAACGCTAAGTAAAGGCGGTGGGCACCAAGTAAGGTTAATTTAATTTCAAAGGAAATTATTGTCGACAAAGAGGGGTAGGTCAACTCAAGGTAAGTACCGGTCTCCAAATCAAATATTTTATATTATACAACGAAGTGTGGTTTCAAAATAATAAAATGAGACAAAAAGTGTTAGAAGTGACACTGCTAAGTGAGGGAAGGGGCACCAAATAAGAACACGAAACCTGCCCTTTCTTGGCGCTTTTAATTCTCTTTTCACATTTTCTCATGAATTATAAAAAAAAACACATAAAGTGCGATTTGATGAGCTATGAAACTAATGAAAGACAAAGTTACGTTTAATATTAACACGTAGAATCTGGAAAAGGCTGAATTACAAGAATGTGATGACTATCTCATTCTAACAGATAAAATTGAGAAAATCGAATTAAAAAATGCGATGACTATTTCCCTCTTGAGAGAGTTATTTGAAAATGATGACTTTGAAAAAAATATTCATTTCATTTTCTACATTAAAAAAATGTTCTTCGTCTTCTGGTGTATACTCGTAACGTAGTTTGTTCTACAGGTTGAGTTTCATGAAAGTGGGCCGAGCGTTTCTAGTATACCATGTGGGCATCAATGTTGTAAATAAGGGCAATTTTTGCGATTTTAAGATAATATAAAGACCAATTTTTTTATTTGGAATTGGGATGTCTCTCCTTTCTCGCCTCTTTATAAATGCCGAAATTCAAAATAAAAAAGGGAAGAATTGTTCTTAATATCATCTTAAAATGTGCCGACAAGGTATACTAGAAACGGTCGGCCGATTTTCATGAAACTCAACCGGTAGAACCAGTACTACAAGACCCTGTCGAGAGCACCACGGGTTGTTTTAAACGGGACCGCAGATTTTAAGATTCTACCAAGGCGGTAAATACAGAATTAATCCAAAAACAACTGAAATAACCGCTTGAATTGACTTGATGTCATTAAGCATAATCAAAATAGCCACATTTATATTATTTTGTGTTATTTATCATGATAATCATCTTTCCCATAATGAGTAAACTTCGTTCTCTCTTGAAAGTGCTTGCGGTCTGAGTTGGTCCAAAAACAATATGAAATGGGCATTGCTTGATACACACATACCGTTCAATATTTTAGAAGAAACACACAGTTGTCTATGCGATGTCTTCAAAAACATTTTAGTTTTGGAAAAACGTCCTATTGATTTAGGGTGTTCCCAGCCTTTTTAGAAGGTCACGAAATGAATTTGTTTTTGCACCAGATGGTAAATTATGCTCCAGGAGTCCACATACTAAGAAATCTTGTTAGAGATCCCCCTTATTATGATTTGCCCAATGATGATTTGCCATTTTTTGATAAAACACATATTCTAGAATACCAAGACAACCACAACGCTCATTTTTGACGGGTTAAATTGATATTTTCGCTTTTATTTAGTATGGAAACTGGGCCCCTAAATTAAAAAAAATACTATTTCAGAGAATTATTTGTTTTCTCATTTTTTTTGTTTGATTAAAAAAAAATTTTCAATTTCTAATTTTTTTATTTTAGTTTTATTAACTTTTTTATCACTTAACTCGATATCATTAATAGTGCGATTAAGGTTACTTAACCCGTGTTCTCCGCTCCACCACTAGTGCTTGTTCACCGCAGGGATACAAATTTGTATCCCTCGTCTTTGCGTGCTTAGTGTGCGTTAACGCGACATAGTATGGAAAATGTTAAGGTTTAGTTTGAAAGGTCTCACCTTTAGCATACTGAAAANTACCAAGACAACCACAACGCTCATTTTTGACGGGTTAAGGAGGGGTCAGTCGATTTGTTTACAAAACCAGTAAAATCCATTTTTGTCACACATTTGATGTTTTTATTACAATTTAAGGTGTTGGCTATTGTTATCAAGTAAGGTCAAGTTTATTCGACCATCAAATTCTAGAAATTTTGACGTTTGAAAATCCCGATCAAAATTTGATTTTATAAAATTGCTCATACGCATTTTAAGAAGCGGTTTCCCCGAATGTACACTTTGTAAACAAATCGACTGACCCCTCCTTAAATTGATATTTTCGATTTTATTCAGTATGAAAACTGAACCCCCAAATAAAAAAAATACTATTTCAGAGAATTATTTGTTTTCTCATTTTTTTTGTTTGATTTAAAAAAAAAATTTTTTCAATTTCTAATTTTTTTATTTTAGTTTTATCAACTTTTTTATCACTTAACTCGATATCATTAATAGTGCGATTAAGGTTACTTAACTTGCAAAAACGTGCCTAACGCTAACGCTAATTTCGGCTATCGACGTCCGCGTGCCTAACACTAACGCGAAATTGTAGCATTTTCGCAACACTGGTTACGATCCAATATTATTTAGTTACACAATTATACAACAAAAAATAAGCGGCATGCGAAATTCTCAAATTTAGACAACACTTTTTTCAGTTTAGCAACCCTACCTTTGATTGGGCAGCTATTGCATAAGAATAAAATATTTACGCCGCAAACGTCGGAGCGGGGACTTTAGAGCATTTACACTAAAAAAATTTACAACGTTTCTTCGTGTTTTGAGCAGACATTTTTTTGTTGACACGGCTCTTTCCCGGACGAAATAAGGGTTAAATGAGACAGTTTACCGTTTCCAAATTATGCATTTTTAACTCTCACCAGGTTCCTGGTATGACCCGTACTTAATCGAAACATTTATCACAAAGCTTATTTAACCCTAACCAAGTGTCACACTACATGTGTAGAAGATGTACATGTCGGCGTACAGACTTTGCACTTCCGTTATAAATAAACAAAAAAGAACAGCTGCGTATCTGTCATTATTTTTCCAAAAAGCGGAATACATGGAAACGGAAATTTTTAAGGTCAAATGTTCGGCCAATAATGGTGCAAGTGGTTTATTAAAAGTCCGATGAAGCTTTTGGTCAACTCAATAATTGATTCAATTTGTGTCATTAACGTATTTTAAAGTCGACAAACCTGGCTATTTAGATAATCTCGATATAATTCGTCAAAAAACTCGACGTTTAACTCAAAAAAGCTTTTGAGTATGGGAAAACCAGAAATGATGTGAAAAATTCAGAATAAACATTTTGTAGCTTTTTTGAAACTATGTCGGAAAAAAAAGTTGAGACGGCGTCATTTTTTTGTTTTTGTTTTCCGATTGGACCCAATTGAATTCAAATAAGAGCCCTTGAATCATTGATTCCGAATATATGTATGTATGTACTGTTAGAAAATTGCTGGCACCGGTCTTTGTGGGCGAAAACGGATTTTTTCGTGAAAAAATGAGAAAATTGTCGATTTTTTGGGTATTTTGGGCATTTTTTGGGCAAAATTTCCCGGAGTTCATCCTACACATATGGGTTAATTTAGGGCTTCAAAAAACTTTATCGAAAAGCTATTTTTTCTTCAAATTTTGTCGAAAAAGGTTTTATTGAAAGCTCCTCAAAAAACGCTTTATGCAAAATTTCCTTAACACGGTTTTTTGTAATACCGCGGTGCCTAATTTCAATATAATCATAACGTATACCTTCTTCTAACAAAGCACTGTATTTCCGACAATAAGTTTCATCCCGCAATCTACGTTACTGTTTACAAAACGAATATTTACATAAAATTCATCTTTTATAATACTTTAACCAGGGTATTAGTTGTACTGTTTCTAACTATATTTTGTCGAACTTAAAACTTTTAAGTTTAAAGTTTGCGGTTATCAATCAATAAATGGGAAATAATTAAAGTTTGCTTTTTCAGCTAAGAAGCTCAGTAAAAGGCAATTTAATTTTCGAGTTGGGCGTACGGTATGCCGCAAACCGTTGGACCTAACCTATTCGTATATAGCCTATATACGAATAGGTTACGTCCAAGTCCAAAAACTATAAGTTATAATTTATAAGTGCAGACAATTATTAAAAAGTGAGGCAAAAAGTCTCCTTCGCAAACATTTTTGATCTTGAAGCACCACCAGCAAATTACATAAAATTTATTAACTTTAAGTATATATTAATAATATAAAGTTTTTTGAGTATATACCTTAATATAAAGTACAACCTTAATATAAAGTTTTTTGGGTGTAAAACTTTTACTTTTACATTAGCGTTCCCCATACCCTATGGGCCATACGAAAACCTACAAAAAACACAAAAATAATTATTCCATTTTTCATGAATTTGGCTTTCAGAATTCGTGAAAACGGCAGAATTCAGAAATAACCGAAATTATGTTATTTTATCATCATATTGACTTAAAAACAAGGGAACGACCCGTCGTTGTGTAGCTACACGTGTGAGTGAAAATATAATACGCTCCGCCCGCCCTTATCTTGTACACCAATTTTCTCGAAAATGCAACACAACGCGGCGTTATTAACGCCCCATTGGTAGTTGGAAACCAATAATATTTCGGAGACACGGAACTAACAAAGTTTTTTTAACTGAAATTTTAGTTTCATATAACTAGTTAACAGGTACATTTCGGGTCGAGGCAAAATTTAGGAATCTGTAATCTTATTATTTAAAATTTATTAACATTTGGTAGTCTTGGCAGCTTATTAAATTTGTTTGAAAACGTGCCCATCAAGGCAGTCTTGCACATCAACAGGGTGCACACCAAGAATGTCGGGACTGTACTAACTAAAAAATTAGTTCATTAACTATTAGTACACTATATCTCAATTTCTCTCTTTCGGTCTCGTTGATTTTAGTACAAAACAAGAATAATTTCCAAAAATTATACATAAAATCAGATTATCATTTATAATCATCTCATTTTATTACGTAGTTTATAGCCTTCTCATGAATAACGTAAGATGGCCACCGTCCCACTGATTCTAATGTTTTTGTATCTTAATATTACAACAGTTATCTTCAGAACTAGGTTTTCGAAAAGGTGGAAGATAAGAGCTCAGTAAGTTGGCGGAAATTCTTAAATTGGCAAGTTTAAAATATTGGATAAGTTATCCAGGATAACTCACCAATAATTTTTTTTCCTCTTTTTCGTACGAACTTTAAATTTTTGTCAATTGGTTGTTTAGATAAAACAGCAATCGTTGCTTCTGTTCAATGTTCGACTAACAACGAATTGTTACTGTCAACATATAGATAAATCACAGATACCACTATTATTGCAATAAACATTTTTATCTGTCCATTTCCCCAAATGAAAACGTGACAGAAATAATTTTTAGGTAAATCGTTACTACATAAAAATCAAGTACAAGGGGTCGCCAAGTAAGAATCGCGGTTAATAAATTTAACCCCAGGGGGTATTTTATAACGTAATTCAGTGTCAAGAAACAGACTTAAATTTAATTTTTGTTACCAAATTTCGTGTCTGTCAAAGAAATATTCCAATGGGCGTCTAATGCGTCTGAATGTCCGAATGTACCGGTAAGTCTGTGAAAAATTCTGTCTGATTAATGAGATTCATTGGTCTTCCATCAAAATATTGTGCCTAGAGTGACAAGGCAACGGTAAATACTCTATATAGTGGTAGACGTGTCTTCCTAGCAAAAACATTATGACACCCTACAAGCTGTAAGCTACAGCTTTTAAGACATCTTGACTGAGGTCTTTCGAGTCGGTATTTTTAGCTGGACAATCATTTATGGCCGAAAAATTAATCACCGCAAATTTGTGAAATTTAAGTCTTCAACGCTCACATTTATTAGTACTATTAGTATGACTATTATTATACCTTTTGGTACTTTAAGTAACCAAGTTAGATACATCATTTTAGCGTCAATCACGTTTTTTTACATAATGTAAAGTATGAATTTCTTGGAGTGAGTGTTTTTCAGTGAGCATATATACATGCTTTATACACCCGTAACCAGTTATGTAAACACCAGTTATCTAAATAATGTTGAACTATCTTAACATTTTTTGACCGAAACGTATCGCGATTTCCAATTGTCTTACCAAACACCGAAGTGTCTTATCAAAATGCGGTTATCTTAACAGTTTCTGAGCATCTTAAGTGTTAAGATAACTGGTTAGGTGGTAAGGTTGTTAGCATTTGCCCTCGCTATATAATTATCATAATAGTTAGTGGCGTATGTTGGGGAGTTAGCTCAGTGGGATAGCATTTTCCCCGGGTGCGATAGGTCACGGGTTCGATCCCCATACTCGCCTTTCCCTTTTCTCCCTTACTGACATACACAGAAGCTTACAAGGTTAACCAACTAATACAAATGTAGACGCTCAATTCATAATAGTTCCACGTCTATTTTAGGCTCAAATCTAAACCCATGCTGATTAATTTCTTTCTGTGTTCTTTGGGAAAAACCTTAAAATGGGCTTTCTGATACACGTATCGGGTTCAACTTTTTTTTTCACCGTACTAGAACAGACTTGAATGTCACGTTTATTTCAACTCGTTAGCATAATTATGAGCCCAATCGACAAAAGTGTTACAGTTTTTACATCTTAATGACATCAGTTATCCCAGGTCCTAAAACATTACAATTACGTGATGTTACTAATTGCTGAAAAAGTATGTCGCCAAAACGCCTAAGCGAGACAAGTATGAACAACTATTTACATGTTCTACAATTAGACACGTAAATATGTTAATTGTAGGATTATCACCTCACGTAATATTTGCGGCAAGCTTTACCAAAATGCTGAAAAAAGTAATACAAAGAAAATCAGCTTGAGACTAATGACCCATTTAAATTCGTGTAATCAGTAGGGATGCGGACAATTAATTCACTTAGCAGGTAGCTGTCAACAGTAAGAGGGCAAGGCTTGAATGGGCATACTCTCGGACACTCTCCGGCCACCCTCGGACACTTTTTGATCGATTTGACCACTAAAAAGACCAATTCACAAATCGTTAACCTGGCGGCATAAGGGGTTCATTTTGACAGACTAGCTAGCCGTTTAACTAGTTTACAGTTCCAAAAGTGTCAAAAAAATACGTGTGAAAGCTTTTAATTCCAAATGACCTCTTTTTGGGACTTTCATAGGTTTAATCAATGAATAATTACTATTGATTACGGAAATAAAGTTGAACTTTTTGTTTTCTCTCCGTCGATTATTTTATGTCGACTTGCACTGTTGAAGAATTGCGATTTTTACACGGGGTCGGACAAACGTCCGAGGGTCGTGTTTGGGGTTAAAGGAATAGTGTAGTGAACCAAGAAAATGGTTCTACAGTAGCATTTTATGGTTCTATATTTTTATTCATTTTAGAATCGTTACATCTAAAATTCTACATTTGCAAAAAAAAAGTTTTTCTCTTTCTAGGTTAAGTTATTCTTTTTGCAACATTGCATCCAACGGCATGGACTTAAAGTGTCAGCAAAATTAATTTAGCAAAACTCATCAAAAAGTGTAATTTTATTTTCGTCTGATATGTCATGGTTCTAATATGTGATAGATTACGTCCCAAAATGACGCCTAAGCGACACTGTAGTTATGACATTTTTGTCAATTTTCACGCAGCTTTAAATTTCAACTTTTATACTTCACCAAGGTCAAGATGACAACTTTTTGAAAACGAATAAAAGCAATATTGACTAAGTGGGATGTTTCGGTCATTTAACATTGTAGCACTTTTTTGGAACTCATCTTCTAAATCTTCGAATTTTTGGCTAGCAAACATTTTTACATGGGTACGACGGACTTAAACATGGACACTAAAAATGAAATAAAGTAAAACATTTAAAATTATACTATGTACGGTATGCCGACAGGGATTATATTGGTATCATGCCGTAGAGAGAATCCGTCAAAATTTGGTCGACAATTTAGCCATTATTCACCTAATGAAGCCTATTAGAATTATATTTAGTCTATTGAATTAAATTTAGCCTTAATCCACATTTGCTTTTATCCAGATTTGCCGTTATCCAATTTAAATTTTATCCAGAATAAAAAAAATCGATGAAGAAACCGCGGAAATTAACAGATGCCTATCTATGGATTTATCAAAAAATGTCGCCAGATTACCCTTTATCCAATTTCGCCTTTCCTTATACATTTTCTAATTTTGCCTTTATTCACTTTCTTTTTTTTTTGAGACGGATTACACTTTAGACCAATTATCCTTTTGACCATTAAACATGTTAACAACTTAGTCGGTGCCTGTTTTTCCTACCTGTTTAACCAATGTTCGTAAGTTTTTTTTCATATTTGAGGTAGTTTATTTGTAAATCCCTACAGTGCCATTTGGCACTGTTTTCGTTTATTTGGCTAAGAGCTTGAAATCAATAAGATTTCCAGAGCTAAAATGTTACAATGTTTGATGAAAATTTATGTTATATATTTAACAAGCTTATAGCAAAGAAATACATCCGACTAAATTACTCGCCAAAAAGGGAAAATATTAATTACGCTTGAGTAACGTTTGCAAAACTAACGATTAACATTTGCGGCTTCGAATTATCACGAGTTGAACTAAACAATGTTATCAAGCCTTTCATTTACGCGTTCCCCAGAATATTACAGAATGAACTTTTCGATATAATTTATTCTTGTAGTAACCGAACTTATTTTTGTCAGAACCGCTTTTCTTGCAGGTGGTTTCTTAGAAAAATTCACTATAATTATGTGAACTCGGTTTTGAACCACTAATCCGTTGTTCGTTTTCAATAATCACATACGGTTCTGCATATATTTATATGGACAGGCTAGAATATTTATGTTAATCATATGAGTCTCCAATATTGTTTCTCCGTCGTCTTTATTCGATCATTTTTTCCATGGTTTCTAGAATCATTTTTCTCCCAGATGCAGGAAAACTATTTTTTTTTCAAATAAAATTTGCGCATTGTAAATTGGTTTATAAACTTAACTTAATACTAGTAGTTAGGACTTTGTAACAAATTGATTTTACTATTTCTGTCGCTAGGTGGCGCAGGAAGTGGTGAGCACTTTTAAAAAATCGATATATGTCAAATTAAAAATTCACAAGTTGACACTAATGGGGTTTAATGGGTTAAGGGTGTCATGTATATTTAATTTACTTGGCAAAGACCTTGGTGCGTAGTTTTCAATCAATAACTGATAATAAGTCAGCCAAGTATTATTATTATCAGTTATTGATTGAAAACTACTCGCGTAGGTCTCGACAGAAATCAGATAGTGTATTCCGAGCATATTGAAATCAAAGGGGACATCAAATTCGCACAGTATTCGACTCACAGACATTCGGGGGCAAACATTAGAGCGCACCCCATGTAATATTTACGTGACTAAAAACTGATACAAAAGCTATTTCGCACAGTTACGGCAAATATGCATTTCGATAAAAAAAATGTTGTACCGTATGTTTTACCTAACTCGTCGAGGATAGAAACCAGCAAATGAGTTCCAGATTTGGGATATGCCACAATGAATACGGAATTTTCCGTTGTTTTCAAATTTTGGGCAAGTTTCATTTTTTCGGGTGTTTCTTGATTGGTGAACCGCAGCCTTCCTAATTTATTAAAGTTTATCTACCGTAAAGTTTGGAGACATTCAAGTTAACGGACTTGAAAACAATATTAATCTAGTGTAAACTGTTAATATGCGTGATAACCAATAAGTGTTAACTTCAACATGAACTTAATATACTCCAATCAATATATTCCAATCTTTGATAGAGACAAAAAAAAAGATAATTTTTAAATTGAAAAAAAACGGCACTTATAGGGTTCGTTTTCAAATCGAAAAAAACGCGGCACTTATGGGAGTCACGGCACTTATGGGGGCGGCACTTATGGGAGTGGGGACTGTACACCACCTAACACGTTATGTCAACACCATCAAACGTCAAAAACTGTTAACATAATGGAATTTTGTTAACATAATGTGGTAGGGCGTTTGGTTAAACAATTGGAAATCGAAGTTAATCAAATCCCAAAAAATATTAACATAATGTAATTTTGTTAACATAACGTGTGTTAACATAACGTGTTAGGTGGTATAAGTTTTAAATTAGTACCAACATTTGGCACCGCTATCAGAAGCAAGTGTAAACTTAAGTGAACAACGTCGCGACGCTTCGTGTATCCATGTTATTGCCGTATAAGGTCGGCCAGGTGTGAATTCGATCAGTTTGAGAAAAAAAAAAAATCGTTGTTTTTTCTGAATTCATTTTGCCTGAAATGAAAAAATTATAATCGAAAATAAAAGGGTAATGAAAGACGAAACCAACCCGATGATTCATTTCTCTTGCAACATTAGTAAAAATATTCCTTCGGAGGCAATAAAGTTATGAAAATATTGTGTAAAATTATTTTATTAAAAATGATGTTTAGATATTCTAATCAGCAAAATCAGTGTTTATACTGTCCGAATCATATGTAACATCGTAAGTAGACGTATAAAGTGAACTTGAAAAACTATAATGTACGGATTCAGATTCATCCGATTGGTCCGCGTTTTCATCTGTAAAGAAGTACGGCACTTGGTCATTCGGCGGCCATGTCCTTTTTGGCGGCTTTGGCGGCCTTAATCTTGTCGGCAGCCATTCGGGCTTTGGCAGCCTTGGTAAGCGGGGGTGGAACGCGTCGCCCGCCTTTTGAGGTGGACGCTCGGGCGACGGCGGGTCGTTTGCGGGGCACGATGGCGACTTTTGTAGGCGTCGCCTTTCTACGCCGTTTAAGACGTGGTTCTTGAGCAAACTCGTCGTATTTACTTTTTATTGTTTCTTTGTTCGTTTGAAGTTTCACGCGAACATCATCAAATACATTATGAAATGGAGTTCCGTCAGTATTAACTCCCTCAGTTCCGGAAGTGGTTTTTGCGTTATTCACCTATCAAATAACTTAAGGAGGGGTCCGTCATGTTGTTAACAAACTTAACGTTTGGGAAAAACGCTTTTTTAGCACGTTATATTGAAACTATTGAATTATTTTTCCTCTGGATCAATAAAACACCGCTTCCGACATCTCATGGAAAAATTTTTGATGACATTTTTCACAGCACCGACCGCGTATGGGGTCATGAACTTGACAAAAACTCAAACTTCACGCTTGAATACCACCANTAATACTGCATCATTAAATACTTGTTTTATCACTGCAAATTGTACTAAAATTAGACAATAAGCAATAATCAAAATGTTGAAATAAGGGGTGTATCTGTTACACCCGTACAACAGCCTGGACATGCGCTGACCAGCGAAAAGTCGATGAAATTAGTTTTTTTATAACCGTTGTCCTTAGCCGACTACATTATATATAATCGGCAAATCAAATGAATTTTGTTTCTATCAAAAGAGTATTGAAAAACTCGGTATAGTATGCAGCATTTATTTTTCGTCATTTTTGGTCTTGGTCTTGGCAAGTTCAACTCAGACAGTTTACTTGAATATAAACCGCCTAGTTTTCGAAGGGAGCGCTTCACTTGGGCCGCAAAGCTTCACCTTATGTTTTCAAAGGGACTTCACTTGGGCCCACTTTATATTTTTATTGGGTAATGCTTCACTTCGGCCGAAAGCTTCACTTTGGCCGAAGTGGTCAGGGATTTTTGACGGACCACCCTATGGCCCAAGTGAAGCTCTCCCGTATTCAAATGGTCATTGTTTCTCATCGATATAATATGACTCTGAACTGATAGTTCAGATAATAATTTTTAATTTTTTTTATTTTATTTGGGTCAAAATTTAAACACAATCTGCATTTGGCGAACATGTTTATAAAAACAAGTGAACTTTCAAAGTTGAATCAGCGGACAATTGCACGTCTACAGTCCTGAGTATACAATTTGTATTACAAAGAGACAGTCAAAAGTATACAAGATTCTCAACATGAAAACACCAATCAATTTGCGGCGTCTTCGTATATTAAAGTTTTTCGCAACATTTATCTAAAATCGAACGAGTCTTTTGTCTTATACCTAGTAGTATATGATGGCCCATATGATATGGGCCATATCTTTACAGTTAATTTTGACTCGATGGGTCATGATTATTTTTTGTAACTCGTATATAGCATGTGAACAAACACCATCGATAACCTTCGACGGTTTGCGAGAACAAAATGCGAAAAATCTCCAGCGAGTACTGGATCAACTTGAAATGGAGAGTTCCTTTTGGGTAATGATTCCGTCAATTTTCTAATTCTTAAAAAAAACAATTTGCTTGTATACAGTAGACCTAAATATAAACTTACATACTCTTTTTTCTGCACTCGAACCACTGTATAGTCAATACAGTATACTCTATATATTTCAGAATCTTAATTTCATATATACTCTCAGAAACTTTGTATAATTAGCAGCTTAAAAAAGTAGCCATTATAAGATTAAATAATGATTATTTTAGAACTTCCAAAGATTGTATTAAAAACGTGTGTCGCAATTCTGCTTGCTTTAACCGAATATGGGTACAACAGTGATTCTTCTAGACCGTGGTTTATGAACAAAACCTAGATATTTACCAATCTTTATATATTGACCTCTATCTATTGAACTGGCAACCACAACATATGATAACAACAAGCTCCGCGGTTGCACAAATACTTTAAGTAGCCAAAATATTTTGATAACGGTTTTGTTTCCACAACTATTCTGGAATGGAAACTGCATAATTTAGTCATACACTGTATCATCTTAGAATATGCCGAAACGGTATACTAGAAACGCTCGGCCGATTTTCATCAAACTCAAGCGGTAGAAATTTTAATTATTCCCAGTAATTATTCAGTAATGTGAAATGACACAAAATCGAAAACTGTATACACCACCTGCATAAATGCACCGTCGGGAACATAACGGCGCAATGCGTAGGCGATTTATCGGAAACTTGTATGTGCGGAAACATAACGGGGCTACTACGGCGCCGTTCTAGAAATTTTCAAATTTCTAAGCGCAAAAATGCGCGAATGAAGTGCCAAACAGAGAAATAAAAGATAAAATTCCCAAAAAAATACATTTTCTTATAATTTTCTTAATAATTTTTTAATAAAGAAAATATTAAGGCCAAAAATATTTTTGGCGGA
>SCLG01000033.1:292914-335638 GCA_004367875.1 Oikopleura albicans
TTTTGGGCAGATAAACCCCGGGCAGATAAACCCTCAGGGAGTGTATTTTGTATTGCGTAATTCCCCGCTCGTGCTGTTATCGGGCAGGTCTGTCATTGGCTAAGGATAATTTTGTATTGTGTAATTCTTCGCTCGTACTGTTATCGGGCAAGTCTGTCATTGGCTAATGACAATTTTGTATTGCGGAATTCCACGTTCGTACTGTTATCGGGTAGGTCTGTTATTGGATAATACCAATTTGGTATTGCGTAATTCCCCGCTCGTGCTGTTATCGGCGGATTTTTTTTTTGCATATTTTTCCCTATTCCGCCTACGCCCTGAGCAGTTATCGGGTTTTTTGTTGAGAAACCCACCCGATAACTGCGCACCCGCTGTATTAAATTGTTATAACAAAATATTATAAAAGTGAAATATTATTTTTAAAACGTATTTTGGGCTGCCTCTGAATAGTTCTGTCGTGTTGCAATCTTAATGCAAAACCATGAATAATATCTGCCATGTCCTTATAGTAATTAATTGATAACATTTCTTTGTTGCGCATAAGTGTACGTTTTTCAATGGCGAACAGTGTTACTGTGAAGGACTTATAGTATTACTCTTAAGTAGGGGAAATTCCCAATTATGGTATTTTGTTAACAAACTTGTAAGTTATAACGAATTCATATTCGATTTTGAAGAGATACACGTCATTGTTCAAGTTTGAAAACTTAGTTTGGAACGTTAGTTTGGAAACGAAAAGCCAGTTTATCATTATTTCAGTTGATGTCTTTGTATATGACCAATTTGCACACGTTTGACCAGTTCATTCAGTTTCTAACACAACCGCCAAAAGCACGAAAAAATGATAAATTATTAATTACTATATCGGAGTTCAAAACCACTAAACTCTAAAATTATTCAAGAAAAATCCCTTATATAAGCGCCAGACATTTTATTTAGATTCACGCAGACATGAATTTCACAACGATTTTAACATTTATTGTCGAGTTTGCCTTAGAATTACCGAATTTAGTTAACGCTTGAATTCGCAGCTGAACTAGAAAAGGAACTCTAGGAAAGTACCAGTTTGTTCTCTGATCAGTATATTATATTGAATTATTTGTAACATAAAAATAATACATTTATTTCTTCTTGGGTGTTTAGTAATAAATATCTAATCTCTTCGGGAGGGGGGCGTGAGTTCGAATTCAAGTTCAGTCACCACTATTTTTTGATATTTGTAAGGCAAACTCTCAGTAGCTTCCGCACAAAGTTTTTTAATTAAAGATCCAATTGAAAAACCTCTCGTCACGAATGGTAAGTGAATTTTAAGTAATACGTATGCTAATGATTTTATTTCCAGTCAATTTTATTATACAGTCCTTACTCCTTTTTCGGAAACTTTTTTGGCCATTAGAAATACCCCATTATAAAGAAAAGATCCTTTTTGTGATGATGTTCCTTTTCGGACGCTATTTTTGAGAAAAATATTTTTAAAGTCCCAAGCGTGTTCATTCAACATTTTTATGACACAACTAAAAGACAACTTTCTACAAGATAAATTCAGAGCAAAAGGAGTCACCGGAAGAAATTATGTCGAACGAATTAGAAGGTAAACTGTGGGAAATGTTTATGAAGCTGCAAGTCGAGTTGTCCATGATGTCAGACTATTATGGTCAAATGATGATGGGCAACGAGTATTGAAGTTAATTCTGCGACTTTCCTTTTTTTCAAATAAATGCTATTTGAGATTCGTTTTGCACCAATTTATATCCGCTGTAGCGCTGTCTATGATCTTTGCTTATAAACGGCCACGCACCCCGCGATACGTTTTTCGGGGTCTAGAATCTAGACTCTAGATTACATTTTTTGTTCGTGTGGCGGCGTTCACACTATCCCTTTTCAGGAGTTTAGTATTGTTTTTTACTAATTCTACGGTTAATCGGGTTGACGGATTCTAAATCTAAAATTATTTTCAAAAAATTACAGGCAGTTCTCCCAAAAATTCAGGTTTTAATAAAAAAAAACTCTCAAAATTACCATTTGTGTCTTGTTATAGCGTAAGCAATGCTTAGGGTTGTAATCTGATATATGTTTTTTAATCAACTAAAAATTGACCGATAATACATCACATTACGTTCCAATTATGTAAAGAAACAAACAAAAAAATAATTTTTTGGACCGCTAACTTTCAAAAATTGTTTGGAAAACCTAAAAAAGCCGTTTTAGGTTTATTTGAAACAATGAACTCAAATGATTTTTTTAGGTCAGACTTTACTAACTGAAAAGCTGAGTAAATAATCACGAGTAAAATCGTAATAACTTAATAGTCTGTATTTTGGTGACAAATTGTGTCCGAAAAGGAAATATCATAAATCAGAACGTCATCAAAGAACGATCTCCTTTCGTCACATACCTTTATTGTTTTAATGATAAGATTGATACTTTGAGAATTCGACCGAACTATAATTTGCGAGACTATTGTTAAACTATAAAATTGTGAGAGTTATTGTTAGAAAACGGATTAACAACTTCATTTGTTTTGTAGTTCTAGTTGGTTAGTTATCAAGGTTGCCGACTTGGGCACCGCGGCAGAAACGTTTTTCGCATAAAATGGTTTTTGAAAAATTACCCTAAAGTCCTTAGGGAGAGCCCAAAAGTTTACGAATCAAATTAAAATTATCAGAAACGGTTTTTGTTGACTAATTTGGATAAATAAACAATTTTATTATTTTTGTTCCGACGTTCTTGACCGTTCGAACGCGTTCTGGAGCGTTCTTGGGATAGAAAGATGCCCAAAACGCAATTTTGAACGTTTTTTAGTAGAACGAAAAAATGTTCTAAAAGGCCGTTATGTTCTGCCCCGTCATAGGAAAAGGCCCAGAACGGTGGTCTTTCGTTCTTTTGTTCTATTGGCGTTCTGTTCTCAAGTTCTCAAGTTTTGTGAAAAATAGAACTTTGGCATCTCTGGTTGAAACCGTTAGCCATATCTTCAATTTTCCCAACGAAAACGTTGACGTACATAAATTTGCTCTACGTTATCAACCTTAGTTCAATTTTGTTGAGCTTTACTATTTTAATACTTGTTATTTTATTTTTCCGAAAATTCAAAAATGACATCTGAATCAACGAGCTCATTCAGTTGGAAATATTTTTATTGCAATAGAGCCACTTCTAAGCATTTTAACCACAGCGATTTAATCAGCTAGCGTTTTTTTGTTCATTTCCGACAAATAGTGGTAGAAGGACACGTCCCGTATAACCAACCAAATAAACTTGTCTGAACTTCCGATGATAACTATCGCAAGAAGCGTTATCGCTTTTGAAAAAATAACTCCGTGGTTTGACCGCCACACTTGATAACTTACTACCCAAGGGTAAATTTTACACACAAGTTGTACACACAAATTATATCATATACCTACATAAGTCTCATGGACAGTAATCATAATACTGACATTGACCAGATAGTTTCAAGTTCCGCGGTGCAATATGTAGTGACCCTACGTCGACTAGTTCCACCTGTGTTTAATATTTGCTTTGATTGAGGTTAACTCGGGATACTCGACTACAACGGGTGCACTCTAATCTTTCGCGCTCTATTCTTCACATTCTTCAAAAAAATCATGTTGTTCATTGAGAATCTGGATGACTCGTTCGTAATCTAGTGTTTTAAAAACGAATTGTTGAAATTGTTAATTTGTCAAGAAAATTGTAGACAAGAACACTTGTTTAACAGAGTTGTCAAAAAATATATACTTATATACACCACCTACCTACGTAAGTTAACACCACGTAAGTTAACAAAATTCATGTAAGTTAACAAAATTCACGTAAGTTAACAGTCTGCTCGCGACAACTTTTCCGCCTACACCCTACCCACGTAAGTTAACAAAATTCACGTAAGTTAACAAAACTCACGTAAATTAACACCTTTTTTCAATTTTTTTGTTTATTTACATACGTACGTGGTACACAATAGTGAACTTTGGAAGGTCTGGTTGATAATTTTCAGAGCGAAAAAGACAAAAAACGATTTTTGGAGAAATTTGGATCGAACTTTCCTAGAGAATTCATTTGTTAAAAAAAAATGCTATAAAATCATGTCTTTTTACGCTTTTATTCTGGATACAGACCTTGGAACTCAATGGATCAATCATATTGCTGATACGCCTGATCCAAAAATTTTAAAATCTCTATTGTTAAGTGTTTTTTTCTCATTTTCTCTATTTTTGTGGCAAAATAAGATATCCTTGATACCAAACATATTGGAAATTATCAAATTTTACTTTTTAAATTGGAACAAAATCTAGAAAAAAGGGGCCTAAATTCACGTAAGTTAACAGTTTTGTCATTTTTGACAAAAAAACCTAAATTCACGTAAGTTAACAGTTTTTCAAAAGTTTTCCAGCACTTCCGCCTACGCCCTACCCACGTAAGTTAACAAAATGCACGTAAGTTAACACCTTTTTTTTCCTAAAGTTTTGTTAACTTACGTAGGTAGGTGGTGTAATATATATTGGCAATATAATATTGCCTTTACTTTATTTCTCATTTAATGAATCGATTTAATTGACGTGTATCCAAACATGTTCAGATATAAATGTTATTTAAAAGACAAGGTTCAAATTTACTCTTCTGGTTATGTATACTCCAGTAGGGATAATTTTAGTAAAATCGTAACGGTATAGATAAGCTTAATTTTGACGACAGTCAAGATTTTGACATTTTGCAATTTGGTTGAAAAATTGAACTACACGTAATTTAAATCGCCGGGTCAAATTTGTGAAAATTTGGTTCCATTTGGTTCCAATTAAGGAATTGTTCGCAACTAACAATAAATAGACTGTGCGACCAGACTCTGCACTGTGCGAATATTAAAAGATACCTATTTTTGGTATACTTAATGTTGTGTACACCTAATGGTACATATATCTATTAGTAAGTTTACGTGATTATAATGTTATGAACCTACCTACCCATTTATATATAACCCCTACATGTACATATACCCTACATGTACATATACCCCCCGGAGTTTATCTTTAATCTTAATTTTCGTTTTCAGGCGATATTATCTAGCGCGATATTATCGGTTTTATTCAAAACCAATCAAAGCACTACAATATTGATTGCAATTAAGGTAGTTTTCACACAAAAACGAAAAATACCATTTGACATTCATTGGAATAAATAGTTTATCTCTCATGGTAATTCTCCAGAGTATATCGGAGGGTCTATCTGAACCTTTGAACACAGATTTACAAGAGTTCCGTGAACACATCGTTTGGAATTTTCTTCAAAAAATCATTCGAAGTGTTCTAACCTACGTAATTCTTCACTATAAGCAAATCGATGGTCCTGAATCGAACGAACATATTCTCGACGCTCTTCGACCAGCATTGGACACTTTTTGGTCGATTTGATCACAAAAACATAAATTCACAAACGGTTAACCCGTTAAACCATATGATAGAAAAAAATGTGTGTGAAAACTATTAATTGCAAATAACTTTTTCAGGTTTCCTTGCTCCAATAAATGACTAATTAATGTAAATTAAAGAAATATTTTTTTGTGTTTTTATCTTTTCTCCGTGTTTGTAATCGGTTATTCTATGTTGATTGTCACTGCCGTTATATTTTTATAAATGAAAACATCAAAAATGCGTTTTATATGCTCGTTTGGACAAAATTCCAAACGATGTCTTTGAAGGTTAATTAAAAAATGCCTTTATCGGGACAAAATTTCCGATCAAAATTTTCCAGACATTCCGCCTGCACCCTGCGCCGTTATCTGGTCAAAACCCTTTATGGGGTTAAAATGTTGACCCGGTAACGGCGCAGGTGGTTTACATGATAATCAGTCCCCAATCAGTCCAACAAATTCCGGAATTCATTCTACTAATCATGAGTTTACAAGAATAAAGAATAACCTGCACTTGTCATTTGGTGAGAACGACGTCTAGACACGGTCGCACTGCAGCGCCAAATATTATATAAAACATGTTCAGCGTTACTTGTTGCGCCTTTCAAGTTACAATTCTAAATCCAGAAAAAAAAAACTGTTAACATTAACCCAACTACAAATTTTAATAAGAGACTTAATGATGTCAGATTGAAGAGGAACTTGCTAATCACAGGTATATTTGATTTTTATTAGTAGTCTTTTGTAGATTCCCATATGGAAATTTTTTGACAAGTTTCGAGAAGTTTTGAAAAGTTTTGAAATGTTTCGAAAAGTTTGATTTTTCCATTTTGGAGATAATCGTCACGGTCCTCAAGGATAAAGAGAGAATCAAAAAAATAGTTTGTTATTGGGAAAAATAATAACTTAGTGCCTAATATTGTTTTTTGTCAAGTTCACCTTGTCACGTGATGAACGATTTTATGCTTAGGGCAAACGTTATTCAAAACAAATATTCAGAACTAAGTTTCTTGTTGAGCTTTTTAAATTAAATTTGTGCCCAAAACCATTATTTTATTCGGCAGGTCCACTTTTGCTTCAATCTTTCAAGACAAATTTTTTTACATTTTTCTAAAAAGGGTTTTCCTGCTTTTTTTTCCAAAAAAAACATTTCTTGATCATCGGACGTTTGTAAATTGAAAATCGTTGTGCGTTTGAATGTGTAGAAGACAAGTTAGGACGTTCCCCACATTCATAGACTGTAAACAGACTGTCAACTCAGATCGAATCTTTCGCGACTGATGTACGTTTATAATTTAAAAATATCACAAAGTTTATACGATATATAAATCATATCTAATCTTACACAAGTGGCATATAATCCGTATGGGTCACTTTAGTCCAATTATCAGTTCCGTTTTATGTTTTATATTTTTCTCATACATTTTAACTAGACTTTTAGATTAAGCCCAGATTATTATCCTTTTTAGTCCATATAGGGCGTTTAGTCTAAATTTGGACTAAGTGACCCCTGGGAGTTAAGGACCAGTCATTCGAGTTGTTTTCAAACTGGAATGAAGTCTACTGATTTTTGGGTTTAGCTTATACACAACATGACTGGCCGGCCCTTAATACATTTCTAAATTAGAAATGTATTTAGGGCCGGCAACATTATGTATATTTATGTAGTATGCTACATTCTGCGAAATATAAAGTTCGCTACATTCTGCCAACTATTTGGGCCGCCGCCATTTTTTCCTAATTTTTTTTTATCTTTTCCGTCTACGGCCTGCGCAGCTGTTCAGCACGCTGCGCCTTTATCCTGAGTAGGGGGTGTATAACAAATTCCAAAGAAGTTACTGAAAACTATAAAGTAAATCACATGGTAAAAAACCTGACGTTATTATGAGTTTAATAATACGTTGAACTATGTAATTTAGCATGTTTATTCCTATCAAATACACAATGCGTAACATTATATTTCAATACGGTAATGATCACAAATCATAAATTTTCCGTTATTTACTAAACCGCTAGTTCATTTTTTTTTTGTTTGAAACATATGTTAACAATTCCTCAACTTGTATCATACTACTGTTCATACCGTGAGTCAATAGCCAAACTATTAGCTGATTCATAAATTATGGACTGGTTCAAAAATTGAACTTACTTTTGTTTTCAATTGATATCTTAAGTACAAAATTAAAAGTACAATGAAGCAAAATCTAATGTCAATTATCGTAGTGATTTTCAAACGCGAAAAAAATAAATAATGTTACCAGTTTTTGGTAACGTTGCTTGACAGCGCGTCCGAGGCCTATGTGGCCTGTCGTTGATCATTTTTGAGCGCGCTAAGCCAATGACTGAAAGGCAAATCACCGAAAGGCGATTTCCTTCTATTAAAATATTTTTGTATTACAGTCCTCCCCCTCTTAAGTGCCGCATTTAAGGAGAAATATGCATTTCCGCTAAAAAATTTTTTCGCGTTTTAAAATCAGGACGATATAACTAGGTCGAACTTAGGNTGACGTTATAATTAGTTTAATAATACGTTGAACTATGTAATTTAGCATGTTTATTCCTATCAAATACACAATGCGTAACATTATATTTCAATACGGTAATGATCACAATTCATAAATTTTCCGTTATTTACTAAACCGCTAGTTCATTTTTTTTGTTTGAAACATATGTTAACAATTCCTCAACTTGTATCATACTACTGTTCATACCGTCAGTCAATAGCCAAACTATTAGCTGATTCATAAATTATGGACTGGTTCATAAATTGAACTTACTTTTGTTTTCAATTGATATCTTAAGTACAAAATTAAAAGTACAATCAAGCAAAATCTAATGTTAATTATAACTAGGTCGAACTTAGGGGCGTTTAAAATTGCTGTGAAAAGGGTGATCGATGTGCGACAAAATTGTTTATGAATGTTATGCGTCGGACTACCAGATGACGATTTGCGGTTTCAGGTAATAAACGTTAGCTTCCGTGAAAAATAGTAAATACTAGGTCTATAGGGCCACATTTGTTCTAATAAGATGAAATACACCCCTAACCAGTTATCTTACAAAATTAGCAAAATCGAGTTGTTTAAACACTTTTCGGACCAAAATGTATTGCGGTTTCAAATTATCTTACCAAATACCCTACCCAATTATCTTAAAATGTCTCAACATTTTGAGTTTCTTGATGTAGGTACCATATTCTTAATATAAAGGAATGTTGGTTTTGCCATAAGAAGAGCCTGTGAAGGAGTTTCAGTTCTTTCTTTCATTTGAGATTGTGGTACCTTTTTCATCTTATTAGTTCCGTATTTTTTTCACAGAGTTAAAGTAAAAGAAATACCCTCATCTTAATACTTTCCCAAAAGTTTTGCTTCGCTTTATACAATTTAGTCAAAAGGGACAGAGGGGTGGGTCATTTCACCGTCTAGGCTCTAAATTCTAGGACCATCTTTCACCCTAGGAGTCAAGCAATAAACCTACATGATAAGGCTATGAATGGAAATATATTTTTAGTGGTTGTGCCGAAGATGAATGTTTACTTGACCAAGAGGGAACAATTTTCGGAAATGATGAGTGTGATGCGCTCATGTATGCGGTATACACCGATCAGGTTTGCGATTAGCCACCAAACATATACTTATTGTACACATAATACTATCAACCGACCCGTATTTTCTAATGAACTGTACTTAAATACTAACATGAAAGTAACAAACTAAAATACACAAGAAACAGTCTTCATTCCTTTTCGTGACGTTCTTTAGTGACGTCGATGTTGGAAAATGCAAAATTAATTAAAATCATGTCGACAAAACAAAATCTGGTTTAAACAAGTGTGCTAAAATGGTGAAAGGGAAACAAAAATATTGTTCTCCAAATTAAATGTATTTTTCGGATATTATAATAGACCGCCTGCGCAGTTATCTGGCAGGTTGGTCCGCTCGAGCTGTTATCCAGCAGGTTTTTTCCTTATTTTTTTTTTCACTTTTTGGCCTACGCCCTGCGCAGTTATCCGGCGGGGTTTTTTTTCGTGAAACCTGTCGGATAATTCTGCAGGGCTGTGTTATACCATAACAAGAAAGCGTACCATCAAAAAGTGAGGTAATAACATATTTTTACCTTGCACTAATTTGAAGTGTTCGCTTATCGTAAAGTCAAATTACTTATTTCTAGTTTCAGCCTTTACTTTTCTACCGATTTCGTCAATGGGCCATCACAGAAGAAATTTGGCTGAGCGAACTGAAAGACTACTTCAACGAAAAAATTTGGGGCACGGCAAAAAGCAGTATCAAGGGAAACTGTCGAATTTCGCCTTCCCCGACCACGTACATTTCGGCTTTCGTCGCTGTTGGTCTTAGTCTGGTGTTCTTGGTTCTTTTATTTGTATGTATTTTCCGCAAAAAAGGATCAGTTAAAATATTTTTAAAGTGATAATTTTAGGCATACGCGACCTAAGCACTGTGACCTTATGTTTAAATATTTTTTTATGTATTTTTTTCAAATAACTTGTTATGTTTCATTTTATTTCTTTTAGTTTTTTTACGTTACATTATGAGGTATAATAACGCACTTCCCGCCTTTCTAGTTGTAAGCCTAAGGAATACAAAATTTGAGACAGCGGAAAGCACGATATTTTACTCAATACAGTAGGAATCCTATGGGCCATACTGTAAAACACACTTGGTGAATGTAGGACTAGGTGAAAACATAATCATTTTATGAAAAACTAATCGAGCTTCAAACTCAATCTAGTTTTAAAAAGTAATTCATAGTTAACCTTAATATGGCCATGTTTGCCAAATACATGTGTTCGCTGAGGATATACTACTTAGTTAATCTAAGATTTCAGTGTTATCAATTTATAACATTTACAATAAATTTATAATATTATAAATATATTTATTGAATATGATCTAGCTTTAAGCGAATAGCAATGATAGTTCAGTAGCTTATGAGTAGGGTGGCCAGCTACGATTTTGACTCGATTTTGAAGGTATTAAAATTTTCGTTAAAATCGAAAAATCGGTTAAACTCGAACCGGTTAGTTCCGATGGGTCTGAAATTTTCTCGACACAAATATTATCGGGTTTATTTCACTATTTCTAAAAAAACACTATTACATCGTGTTCCGTTGATTACGTCGTCTCCCAGGCGGCCACCCTACTGACTGGGGTTTCAGGAGTGAATTGCTGATCCTGAAAAAGAATCAAACTTTAGCAGTAAAAATGATTATTCACCAGTAAAATCCGTTTTCAAAAATGCGTTATTTTCACGACTTCAACCTGATGAATGGAGCCGTACCCAGCCAGAACACATTTAATGATTATGTAACAACAAACTTGTATTTTTCTATATGTAAACCACAAATTTTAAGTTTAAGATCATTTATTCGTTTGAAAGGTATCAAAAAAACTTTCCAACTCATAACAGCTATCTTTTGTCACAATCTATGATTCATAAAACTCTGTACAGCAAAGAAATCAATACAAAAATTCATTTGCCCTTCAATGATGTACATGTATATTTATGTTTTAATTATGCACGCACAAAGCATATATGACATATCGCAGTGATTTTCAAACGCAAAAAAAATGAATAATGTTACCACTTTTTGGTAACGTTGCTTGACAGCGCGTCTGAGGCCTATGTGGCTTGTCATTGGTCTTTTTTAAGCGCGCTTGGCCAATCATCGAAACGCAAATCACCGTAAGGTGATTTCCTTCTTTTAAAATATTTTTGTATTTTAGTCCTCCCCCTCTTAAGTGCCGCACTCAAGGAGAATTATGCATTTACGCTAAAAAAATTTTTCGCGTTTTAAAATCAGGACGATAGGGCAGGGCTCGGCACAATTGGCTCGCTCAGAGCTGAAAATTGCAATTTGGCTCGGCTCGGCTCGGCTGGGTTCTATCGTCCCAAATTAATTAAAGGGCCGTTTTGGCGAGAAAAATGCATACTAGGGACCAATGACACGGAAACAGATATTGGGCACATTTGTTGAAGGATGCAGAAATCACGACTTATATCAATGTAAAGCCCATACATCAGAAAACCACTTCTGAAAGTTAAAAAAAAGTTTCGATGCCAACGAAGCCTGGGACAACCTAATTCACATGATTCTAAAATGTAAATACAGACGAAGTAAAGGCTGAATATTATTCCTTCCAAAACATAATTAACCGAGTTATTATTTTTATTGGCGAGTTTTCAAGACGTTTCCGATCTAATTTATAAACTAGCATTTCGAAAACAAGCCGTTGAATTTAATAATTGACAATTTTTCTCGCTATAAGAGTGCTGTCTCGACGAAACCTCGACATATACCAAATAAAAATAGCGAAAAAAAAGAAATATAAATCGACATGCAAGTCGTAAATTTTTTGATTGTTTTAGTGATTTCGATGATGGCATCACCAGTTATAAGTGACGAAAAGGAACAATGTGGAAAGTACTGCGAGAATCTATTTCGAAGATTTAATCTGCAAAAGCGCATTTTTATGCCAACCATTGGACGAATGTTTGAAAACTATTTTGAGCCGTAGATACAACTATCTTGCCATTTACACCACCTTGCCATTTGAAATAACAATTTGCATATGAAATAACACTTTTTATACCAAATTTTTACATGGTTTATGCCAACGCACCCCTTGAACACCTATTTTTTCAGTCCGCTCCGTCAAATTGGACTTCATTTTAGGATTCTAAGCACAGAAATTGTCCATACCGGTAATAAAATCGGCCCCTGACCATGAAAGTTTTTTTTTAATAGTCTATGTGAACAGCCAACGCACTACGCATTTCAAATAACAATTTTCATTCGAAATAACACTTTTTTAAGTTTTATTTCAAAGCGTTAGGTGGTGTAATTCACAAAGTACAGGGTGAGGTAATATAGATGCTAAGCCGTTTTTTGGGGACTTATATTCACTCAACGCACTAGCAAACAAAAACGGCTTAGCATCTATATTACCTTACCCTGTATACCCAGTCAAACACTCTTACACTCTTTCACACTGGGACTATAATAATTTATTGGTCCCTTAAATTTTACATTAGCCATCATTCTTGGTATTTAAATTTTCACAATATATTCGTCTAATATGATGTACAGTACACTGTCCTTTTTGAGGCTATCATTGTCTGCACGTTCTTTAAACAATTCCGTCGTTGGTGGCATTCTTTGTTTTGATATTTCTTGTCCAAAAATAAAATTCTATTCACGATAATACTGGAGTTATCTTTATGTCAAACTTTAAGTTTTAAAGTATAATATAAAAAGGTTCCAAAAAGAAAGAGTCAATCCAATTATATTCGAGTATCTGTTTTTGTTACGAAAGAATACTCAAAAACATCATTTTACTAAAACATATAATGTTATACATACTTTTCGTAGTTGTCAGAACTAGAATACTCAAGTTGGAAAATTGTAACAATTTTTACATTATTGATTAGTTTTGAACTTATAAATTGTTATAAGCTTTTGGTCAGAAATCTACCATAAAGGTAATTTTGTTATGAATTATGTCAACTCGGAGTATGGAACTTTCTGGGTTAAGGGAAAATGGCATTTTTAATTTTCGAACTTGACAAACAATATGACGACGAGATAAATTACACCACCTGCGATGTTATGTTACCACAAGAAAACCGAAAAAAATGGTAACATAACGGAATTTTGGTAACATAATGGGTTAGGGCGTAGGCGGAAAAGTTGACAACAAAAACTAGTTTCGTAATTTAGGGGGGGGGGTTTGGTAACATAATGGAATTTAGTCTTTTTTGTTCTAGATCTCAGAATGTCGCGATTCAAAATTTATCTCGTTTGCATTCTTTCGTCGTTTAAATTTTGTATTAATGACAAATCGTTACGAAATGACGTCATGCCCCCAAATCGTTACGATTTTTTGAACCACAAGTCGTAACGATTTGGGAGCAGGGACTGTAACAAGAGTACTTAAAGTCTAATTCAAAATGTAACTACTTAAAAAAATATAACTGAAACTGGTAACATAACGGGATTGGGCGTAAGCAATTGGTAACATAACGGCGTAGAGCGTGGGCGGAAACTGAGGTCCATTATATCCCAAAAAGTGGTAACATAACGGAATTTTGGAAACATAACAGGTGTTAACATAACGGCGCAGGTGGTGTATTTCAACGCACGATATATGAAATACTCACTTGATTTCGATATTATTATGTATTACATAATTCCATTAAATGGACTCCGTTTGGTCGCTTTTCATATTTTCCTAAAATTCCTTCAAAATAAAAAAGAAAGTCATTCTTAAAAAAAGGGTCTTCAGTAGTTTTTCTTGAGAAGGCATTACCTGGACCGCAAAGCTTCTCTTGGACCACGTTTCACTTCGACCATAGCCTATGGGCCTATGCCCCATAGGGTGACCGTTAGCAATGACCGACGTCTTCAGCCCAAGTGAAGCTTTATGCTCAAGTGAACCATTATCAAAGAAAATATAGAAATTTGGCCCAAAGAAGACTTTATGAAAAATATGAAACTCCATGCCCCAAGTTAAGCCCCATGACCCATGACTCATGGGCCATGGCCCATGAGCTTTGACCCAAGTGAGGCACTGAGCCTAACTGAAACAATATCCAAGCAATGTCAAAGGAAACATAGAAATCTGGCGCAAAAGAAGCGTTAGGCGTAACTGAGGCTTTATAACAACAATAAAACTCCATGACCCAAGTGAAGATCGATTGACAAAATGAAACCCCATAATTTTAGCGAAACTCTAGGTATGAGTGAAACTTTTGGCCCCAATAAACCACTAGGGCCAATTGAAGCTATTAAAATAATGGCCTAATTCAAGCACTACGCCTAAGTGTAGCCTATTCTTAAAATAAAGCAAAAGTGTAGTAAAGCTTGGGTCATTTTTTCAGAATAGGCTAAACTTGGGCCTAGAGCTTGCATTGAGCCATCATTTTGATAGGCTTTAGTTGAGTTTAGAGGTTCATTTGGGCCAAAAGCTTCGATCAAGCCTAGAGTTTCACTAAAGCCATGAGGTTTCATTTTGTCAATCGGTCTTCACTGAATTTGTCGGACGTTTCACTTTGGCCCAGAACTTCACTTGGGTCATGGGTAGGGACCGTTTGGTGAAAACTGCTTTCAGAGTTGATTTATGGGGATTTTGATAACTTTAATCGGTTGTCAAATAAGAGCGCAGTACTGCGCAATGTTGATACTGCTCTCATACATTCCTTAATTTATGAACTTTCTAAAAATAACCATTTCAGGATTGAGGGACGTTTTGAAACATACTTATAGTCAAAAAACTATCATTTTTACGGTTTTCGGCAACTTTGGCATTCTTGTAAAATAACAGCGTAGTAAAGCGCGGGTCTTATATTGCTCACAGAAATAGCTTTTTTTATGAGCTTTTCAAACAAATTATTTTCAGTATTGAAGGAGATTAAGGAAGACCTTTTAAGGATGGGTCTATAGAGTTGTTTACAAAGAAAAGTCGAAAAGTCGAAAACTTGATTTTAGTAATACTTTTATTGGTTTTATGAATTGGTTAAGGTTCTACTACAATTATGAAGTACAAACAAGTTCATTATTGAGAAATTTCTAGAAAAAATAACGTTTTGAAAATACATTCAAATTCCTAAGTGAAAAAAATCATCCATCTAATTTCCAGAAAATCTGATATTATTTGTTGTTTTTTCTGAATTTGTTTTTTTATAGCAACCAATAAGGTTGAAAGAACAGTGGGTGAAGTTTTTTTTATATAATTCTATCTAAATCTTTATGCAATGGGCACTTTTTAGACAAGATGCGCCCTTTTTCAACATCAAAAGTAAACTTAAACGCTATAGGCTTTCAAAGTGTTCATACAATTGATTTGGTTTTTTTGCCAAGTAAACGTTTGAACGTGGCCCTCAATAAAATATCGAGTTTTTTTCGGATGTTTTTATTATCACCTATTGTCAAGGCCCAGAATAGTTACAAGACCCCTATTTTTTTTACATTTTTAAAAATTGTGATATTAAAAGCATTTTGCCAAAAAAACCAAATCAATCGCGTACAAACTGCCAGAGGAGATAGAATTTTCTTCAACTTCACGCCCACGTGGTGGCGCTACGTGGGTGGTAATGGTGTCGAAAATGTTCTCATGCGCTACTTCAAACATTTCTACATAATCCTGTCAAAAAAATTAGTGAAATCAATGGTCAAAAATTGCTTTTATAGCGTTTTCCCGTGAAGTAAATTTTGTAAACAATGCCCATCCTTAAGCGCTAAAAACCTATTTTTTCGTCATTCCGCGTTCGAAATGAGCGTGATTGGCGCATTTTTCGAACTGTTCAGTATCATTTCTGAACTCCTCGAGGTCGATTACATAGGACCAGATAGTTCATTCAGCCTGAATGCGTAATTGAAAAACCTCAAAATCTCACCAAACGGTCCCTATGACTCATGGCGCATGAGGGGTGCATCTAGTTTGCATTTCCATTAGCTCAGCGTCGTACAGTGGTCATATTTTGGTTATATAACCAGTTTTAACTCATAAATCCAATAAAAAAAAATACATTTTGATTGGGCAACCTCATGTGGTCACCTACGTGGACATTCGACCACAAACTTCAAATAATAATAACTTATAGCGTATAGCAAATTGAAAATAAGACGTGATTGTATTTATTTTATTTTATAACAGTTTACCTTCGAGGAAATGAGCTGATGTGTGTGATAAAGTTAAGGGCAGTTTAACTTTCGTTTTTGTTTTCGAGTTCTTCCTTATTTCGGAACAGTATAGCTTCTGGATATCTCCAATTCGACAACGAAAATTTCTTATTATATAACGACTTTTTGAAGGTTTCAAAAATAAATTTATAAAATATCCTCAAAATTATCTGGGATTTAGGGAGTTTCACTAATATTATATTTTTTTTCCAAAAACTTTAGTTCAGACGATCAAAAAATCCGTTTCCTAAGGAACTCCTATACACCACTTGCGCAGTTATGTTGCCGAAGTATTTTCAAAAAAACGGCAACATAACTGCGCAGGGCGTAGGCGGAAAGTAAAATTATGAAAAAAATTGCGCAATAATTGCGCAATTCATTACGTAGGCGTGCGCAAATCTCATGAAATTCGCAAAATGAGTCATTTTTGTCACAAATAGTCTTTTTAGCATTAAAAAAATTATTAACTTAACCCCCAAGCACGATTATTTAGCACATCNTTGTATATCATACCATTTGCTCATTTTATTTGTCAATTTGGAATTTAATTCTAGAGAAAAATCCTATTTGCATTTGAGATAACATTTTTTTTTTGTTCAAGTTTTCCAGGGTTTTAACCTACGCACTACCCATGTGGGATAACAGTTTGCATTTGAGATAACAATTTGCATATGAAATAACACGTTTTTTCGGAAAAAAATGTGTTATCTCACATGGTTAGGTGGTGTATGTTAAACATACTTTTTGTAGTTGTCAGAACTAGAATACTCAACTTTGAAAATTATAACCAATTTTACATTTTTGATTACTTTTGAACTTAGGAATTGTTTTAAGCTTTTTGTCAGAAATCTACCATAAAGGTAATTTTGTTATGAATTATGTCAACTAGGAGAATGGAACTTTCTGTGTTTAGCGAAAATGGCATTTTTAGTTTTCGAACTTGACAAACAATATGACGAGATATATTACCCATTACCCCCCCCCCCACTCCCGTATTTCAAACCATGATATATGAAATACTCACTTGGATACACTCTTAATTTAAGAATATCATATTATTATGTAATGGTCTCCCTTTGGTCGCTTTTCATGTTTCCTAAAATTCCTTATCAAAGTAGAATACAAAGTCATTCTTAAAAAAGGGTCTTAAGTAGTTTTTCTTGGGAAGGTGGGCCGCAAAGCTTCTCTTGGACCATGTTTCACTTCGGCCATAGGGTGACCGTTAGCAATGGCCGTCGCCTTCAGCCCAAGTGAAGCTTTTTGCTCAAGTGAACCATTATCAAATAAAATATAGAAATTCGGCCCAAATAACTTTATGGAAAAAATGAAACTTCATGCCCCAAGTTAAGCCCATGACCCATGAGCTTTGACTCAAGTGAGGCGCTGAGCCGAACTGAAACAATATCCAAGCAGTGTCAAAAGAAACATAGTAATCCGGCGCAAACGAAGCTTTAGGCCTAACTGACGCTTTATATCAACGACCCATGACCCAAGTAAGACCGGTTGACAAAATAAAACCCCATAATTTTAGCGAAACTCTAGGCCTGAGTGAAACTTTTGGCCCAACTGAACCACTAGGGCCAATTGAAGCCTATTAAAATAATGGCATATTTCCAGCACTACGCCTAAGTGTAGCCTAATCTAAAAATAAAGCAAAAGTGTAGTAAAGCTGGGGTCATTTTTTTCAGAATAGGCTAAATTTGGGCCTAGAGCTTGCATTGAGCAATCATTTTGATAGGCTTTAGTTGAGTTTAGAGATTCATTTGGGCCAAAAGCTTCGATCAAGCCTAGAGTTCACTAAAGCTATGAGGTTTCATTTTGTCAATAGGTCTTGAACTTCACTTGGCTCATGGGTAGGGACCGTTTGGTGAAAACTGCTTCCAGTGTTGATTTATGGGGATTTTGATAAATTTAATCGATTGTCAAATAAGAGCGCAGTACTGCGCAATGTTGATACTGGTCTCAAACATTCCTTAATTAATGAACTTTCTAAAAATAACCATTTCAGGATTGAGGGACGTTTTGAAACACACTTACAGCCAACAAACTATCATTTTTACGATTTTCGGTAACTTTGGCATTTTTGTAAAATAACAGCGCAGTAAAGCGCGGGTCTGATATTGCTCACAGAAATAGTTTTTTTATGAGCTTTTCAAAAAAATTTATTTCAGTATTGAGGGAGATTGAGGAGGACCTTTTAAGCGCTAAAAACCTATTTTTTCGTCATTCCGCGTCCGAAATGAGCGTGATTGGCGCATTTGTCGAATTTTTAAGTATCATTTTTGAACTCCCCGAGGTCGATTACATAGGACCAGATGGTCATTCACCCTGAATGCGTAATTGAATACCTCAAAATCTCACCAAACGGTCCCTATGACTCACCAAACGGTCCCTCCTTGACTCATGGGCCATGAGGAGTGCATCTAGTTTGCATTTCCATTAGCTCAGCGTCGTACAGTGCTCTTATTTTTGTTATATAACCAGTTTTAACTCATAAATCCAATAAAAAAAAAAAAATTTGATTGGGCGACCACATGTGGTCACCTACGTGGACATTCGACCACAAACTTCAAATAATAATAACTTATAGCGTTTAGCAAATTGAAAATAAGACGTGATTGTATTTATTTTAATTTATAACAGTTTACCTTCGAGAAAATGAGCTGATATGTGTGATAAAGTTAAGGGCAGTTTAACCCGTCCCCGTCGGTGTACAACGAAACGTTGTACGTTTTCAAACGCTAATTGTGAGCGACTGGCACAATTATTTGGATTGATCTTTCGTTTTTGTTTTCGAGTTCTTCCTTATTTCGGAATAGTATAGCTTCTGGATATCTCCAATTCGACAACGAAAATGTCTTATTATATAACGACTTTTTGGAGGTTTCAAAAATAAATTTATAAAATATCCTCAAAATTACCTGGGATTTAGGGGGTTTCACAAATATTATATTTTTTCCAAAATCTTTAGTTCAGAGAATCAAAAAATCCGTTTCCTAAGGAAGTCCTATACTTCACATGGGAATTTTACTTTTTTTATTTCTATCCTTTTCTCTTTTGTCGCAAAAGTATAAGTAGGATTGGGTCGATCTCAACAAATTTATATAGATTAATTCGGATAATCTGAATAATTTGAAAACTGAATGTAGTCCACTAGTTATTTGACCAGAATTTCGAATCTTGAAACTAAATTTTTAATTATGAAACCTTCCACCTTTATTAAGAAAAATGGAATCCATATGAGGCAAACAACATGTAAAAGGGCAATGACGGACATTCCGATCGCATCATATTCATATCGAATTTCTCCATTCTCGTCTGAATCCCAGCTACCAGTTTCTGCGTTCCATTTTCGATAAGTTGGCGGGTTTTGTGCGATGTCGATCAGAAAATATATCAACACCCCAAAAATAAGTAAAGGAGAAAGCACTGTCCAACAAGTCAACAAATAATATCTAGAGAAGAAAAATAATACTGGTAGATATGATAAAATGGGGCAAATCAAAAATTTTTCGAACAAAAAACTGGTAAAACCAAGTTGTAGAGTTCGTCAAACTAAGTGGATTTGATAATTCAGAATTTGATTTGGACTACTCGGTCGGAACACCCGTGCCGGGCCTCTTAGAGGCTATTTGAAAAGTCCCACATACGCAAAAAACGTTTCTTATTAACATAAATTGTTCAATTTTAGAATTATACATGATATGACAGCAAGCTAGGCTGAATCTCATCGGCCATAAAAAGTTATGGGCTATAACTTATAGCTATGTACGTACTTCAAAAATGTATAAACGCCCGACATAAAACCAGTTTTGGGCATTTTAATCATCCAATCAATCTCGTTCATCCACTTTCGTCCCCCAAACAGCCACGCGACCACGACGTATTGCATCCCACCAATCACTAGGAGGTTTATTGACGCCGAATAGTCATTGAAGATGTCGAGCCAGTAGTTTCCGGCGTTTGTTGTGAAAAGGACGCCCGTTGTGAAAAACAGAACCGACATAATAAAAACCAAAGCTAAGTGATTAATTAGACTTGAGATCAGTTAACCCTTCAACACTCAATGCGTTAACTTGTTTCTACATAAGTAGACCTTGAAACAATAAATACGGACAAACTTGAGCATTGTGCTCTGGCCGACGGCTGCGTTTAGTGTTGGGAAAATGGGCAAAGTTCCCAATGCTTATGTTGGGCGTTAAGATAAAATAGAGTGTTGGGCAGGGGTTACATCATTGTAGTAAAGGTTATTTGAGGCAAATATATTAACATGTTCGCATATACGAGGTAAAGAAAGTTTACACGGAAAATTAGATAATGTGGAGGGCTTAATTCAAGATAAAATGTACAACAAGTACCTTGCTTTGGAATAAGTTTGTTGAATTTTGTGTCTTTAAATTGATCATAAACTGGTGTAATAACTCCTTCAAAAGTTCCCACCATGGAGCCGAGACCCAACAAAATTACCATGAAGAAAAAAATAATTGAAAGTATGAAAGAGCCGGGAATGTTGACGACGGCTTCCGCAACGGCGATAAAAATCAATCCGGTTCCAGAGGGAGCATCGTCGACAATTATGCGTTGGAAATCACAAAACGGCTTTCCAAAAATTAAATCCACTTCGCCACCATGAGTTTGATTAATCTCAGCATAGACCTCATCGTATGTTTGACCACTCCAAGTATCTTCGGCATAATTGAAGTAATTCAAGGCTTTCATTTGGTAAATAATAATTTTCATCCTTTCTTAGATATTGGTGGTTATCAAAATCAAAGAATAACTTTTTTTTTCGACTTCCCCAAATCAAAAAACTAATTTTACATCCCAGTGCTTACATAAGTGGTGCTAAGATAATTTGTTTACATTAGTTTTTTGATTTGGGGAGGTCGAAAAAAAGTTGTTTTCTGATTTTGATAACCACCATTACGTTCTCATATACCCCGTTAAGTTGCAATTTTGCATTGCAGCTGTTTTGCCAACGCCGTGGAGCCTTATCTAACACATACATTTTTCTCAGATCTTAAAAACGGAAAGTAAAATATTTATACAGGGTGTCCAACATAGACTGTTATATTTTTACTAGATAAACTATTATGTAAATAATAGTTTATTTGGTGTGTCGAAAATTAGTTGGTTTATCCACACGATGGATTTTGAACTCTTTTGAATTCACTTGATAGTAACCATTTTACGTTACATGAAGCAAAGAACCGCATTTTAAAATATTACCGCGTCAGTTTTATAATTTCATTCAGGACGTACTAATACAAGAAAAATACGGTTGTGAACTTCTCCAAGCGCCATTTTACACCGGTTAGGAAGTGCAAAGGCAAGTACAAATTGTTCACTGTTTAAATACGCGTTTATTATTGACCTCGTTCTCATTATCCAGCGATTCCGTTTGGCAGTTTTCATAAGTTTGCCAAGCACGATTGCCCAACAGCGCAAATATAGGCTGTCAAAACTCACTTTTGAAAGATTCTTTAAGAAAAAAAGTATTTTGAATGACATATGTCATGTTTGGCCAAATAAACCAAAATTGTTTGACTAATTAACAAAACTATTTTTGGTAAAAACTTGTGAAACTCGAACCCCACAGCTGTTTTGTTTAACAGTCCTACGCATCGAGTTTACTATAAGTTATATAGTCTATAACAGTCATGCGCATCTGGGGTAGCTAGCTACCCAATTGGCTCTAGCGCGCCAAACAATGAACGGATTTTCTTGATTATTATTTTATTTTGAAGCCCTATTCTTCTTCTGTTACTGGAATGATTTTCAACCTTAACCCTCGTCCTCCACGGACCCAAACATAAAAACAATTTTCTAAAAAAAATATGTTTCTCCCAAATAAAAACGTAATTTTTTTTTTTTGATTTCAAATCCGTTGTCCGTTTTTGATTATCACAAGCCGTTCTCTTTTTATTAAGAAATAAAGTCAGAATGGGTAGCTAGCTACCCAATATGCGCATGACTGTTAAATACATTCGATGTTTGAAGCTGCACATTCAAGGGGAATTTTATATTTCTCGCAATCTTATTATAAAGTCTTATTATAATCTTATTAGACAATCATAATAAGATCCTATAACATGCATAAGGTATAACATATAAGTTATAACCCTTTTTAATTTAGTTTCGGCAGCCTACGCAAATATGACGCAACTGGCAAAAATCGAGGTAGCGCTGTTAACGGCGGCAACGATGACCGAATCTCGCATTATATTTTGACTGACCGGATTATAACTAGCAAAAGCCACAATGCCACCAAAACACACAGAAAGCGAAAAAAATATTTGACTAGCGGCATCTATCCATAGCCGGGCATCGCTCAACTGCGTCCAATCCGCTGACTTGCGATTTAAAAATATTATTATTTTAGGTGATAATTTGAAAGTTTGAAACGTCCCTTTAAAAATTATTCCAGATAAATATATTCGGTGCTTTATTCCAGATAAATATATTCGGTGCTTTAAACACTACATTATTCGTGATAACACTAGATTATTCGTGATGAAATTATTTTCATTGACAACTTTGGTGGTAGAATATCAATCTTAAAAATGAACGACCGTGTAAAATTTTATAGTATTGGTTTTGAGAATTTGGTCATACATATTTTAGACGTATCCCCCATTTGAAATAAAAACAGCAAACAAAAAAAAACGGGATGCCCGAAAAAATCGTCCATCAAAAGCTAAACGTCCGTTAAGGGATTAGCACCTCTCATGGGTTGAGTTTTGGACACATTTCTATTAAAATGGTTTATTCAATTTTTGTAAAATTGGTTGTGTGAAGAAGTTTTCCTCTCTTTATAATGCAAAACTTGTCATATCTATGCAAAAACGGCCTTTCTTGAATATTGCACCCCTGAAATACATTATAAAAAGTGTCCGTTATGAGATAATCAATTATTTGTCAAAAATTAGCGTCCGTTACGGGAGCGTTTTTTAGAGAAGTGAGGACTTGACGGGGTTAAAATTATACCGTATTACTAAGATTGCAAAAACGTTGTTTGTCTCATAAATTTTAAGTTTAATGTTTCTTTAGCAATCTTGGTTATAAAAAAGTTCAATACATTTGAAATGTTTTATTTATTCAAGACCGCAACTGTAAAAAGCTCTTGAATTCCCTCTATTCCGCCATCTGACGTTAAACCAATAATTAAAAAGATTGTTAATACCACATAGGGCATGAGGGCGATAAAATACAAAAATGCGCCGCCAGCTTCAGCTCCATTCATCGAAATCATGAAAACGATGCACCATCCCAATAATAAGACCAATAGCATATCTTGGTTAATGCCACCAGCTGGTGTTAAGTCTTTTTAGTCAATTTTTATTTGAAATTAACTACACCACCTATTTTGTCCCGGAAATTTGTGCGAACTCAGATGGACCTCACCCCAAAAATGTAACGATACCCCAACTTTGTAAAGATAAGTGGTGCTACGATAATTGGTTAGGCTTAGTTCGCCGTTAGCCGTCCAGTTAACAAAACATTTCGTTGGACGGTTACCTGCGCACCCCGCGTAATTAATTTCTTATTTTTCCGTTTCATGATCTGTTGCGGTTTTTTTAAGTCAAAAAATTTTTCCTGGCGTCACATTAAGAGTTTCCCTGTACCAATAATAAACTGCTTCGCCCGCTAACGAACATTCTTGTGAGGGCCATGGAATTGACCACTTTTGAGTCGCAATTTTTTCTAGAGACTCTACAATCTCACAGTTTTGCGCCTGATTTGGCAAGTTACTTTCTTGGGTCCAGAATAAATTACTTTTACGGAAAAGTGTTTTCTATATTACTCCTAAGAGTTCAAAGTGGCATATAATGCGTAGAAGGACACACGTGTAAATTTTCACCAAACACCCTTCCAGCCATGTTGTATAAAAAATCAGTTCCATTTTATATTTTTTTCAGGACTTTTGACTAGGCGCTTGTATATTACGGCCCATAATATTACTCTCAAGGAATTTTGGGCATTCCATCATTAATTAGGCCCTTAGGGGCCATATCAGACGGTCTATTCCATTTTTTAAAATTTAGTAATACTAAATCATGCCCATATCACATAATTTATGGGCTACTAAGACCAAATAATTTCTAAATCTTAACCCAACCTGTCACAAGTAATGTTTTGAGACGATACGGCACATGACTTCCAGGGTAGTGGATCTTGAAAAGATTGTAAAAAATAGTACAGTGCCCAACCCACTATCATGTTATAATAAAGTCCAACAAAAATGCTGACCACCACCATGGCAATTCCTACTCCCGCAAAGCCTCGATGAAATTTCATGTAACTCCCAGACGCGCCTTGCCGCAACCGTTGACCCAACGAAAGCTGCGGTAAAGTTATCAATTTTATTTCATAGTTTATTCTTATATCTGCAATTTGACCAATTTTTTAATTAGAAGCTCGAATTCAATCGATAACTTTCCTCGAGAGTTAAAATAGGAAACCCAATAATCAAAAGTGAAATGAAATAGGGAATTAAAAATGTCCCTCCTCCGTTTACTTGGGCCAAATAAGGAAATCGCCAAATATTTCCCAAACCGACGGCAAAAGCTATGTTGGCGCATAAAAATTGAAATTGATTTGGCCATTCTTTTCGCGTTGCTCCACCAATCACAATGTCGTTTTCTTTAAACAATAAAAAAAAATTAAATAATAATTACAGAGGGGTGCTAAATAAGGGTCGCTTGTGCTAAATAAGGGTCGGTAGTGCTAAATAAGGGTCGTTTTTTTGCATAAAAATATTATTGCTTCAAACAAGGGTCGCTAATTTTAACAGTGTTTCCCATGAGCATTATTTACTGGCTTCTGGTTCGTTTATGGATATAATAAGTTTAAATTGTATTCAATACAAATTTGAATTTTTAAAATTGATGAAATCATTTATAAGACGCGAAAATCATAATTACGTCCGGTTACAATACGAAACTCGCCTAATGCTGGGTGTGCTAAATAAGGGCCAGTGTGCTTAATAAGGGTCGTTTTTCAAAAATCGTTTACCGACCCTTAATACGCACACCCCTGTACAAAAAATAAAGGTTTTTGATGTTTGTTTCGGGCATAAATTGAAATCATAAATACAAATTGCAATAAAACGAATTCCAGAGTTTCGAAAAACGATGAAAAATACTTTTAATTGGTTAAAATTTGAAAAAATTAATTGATAAGGTTAGCCATTCAAATTTTATGATAGATTTTCGTCGACATTTATTGTCGAGAATTTGAGCATCATTTACCCCCTTAACCTTTGAACACAGATTTACAAGAGTTCCGTGAACACATCTTTTGGAATTTTCTCCAAAAAAACATTCGAAGTGTTCTAACCTGGGTAAATATTCATTAAAGCAAATTGATGGTCCTGAATTGAATGAACATACTTTCGAAAGGTTTTTGACCACCGTTGGACACGTTTTGGTCGATTTGACCACAAAAACAGAAATTCACAAACTGTTAACCCGTTAACGTCCAGGGTTCATTTTTTGCAGGCTAGTGCGGCGTTAACTACTTAACAGTTTTGAAAAAATATGACTGAAAAAAAATGTGCGTGACAATTATTATTTGTAAATAACCGCTTTTTTCAGGTTTCCTAGCTCCAATAAATGACTAATTAATATTAATTACAGAATAATTTTTTTTATTTTTATCTGCTCTCCGAGTTTGTAATCGGTTATTCTATGTTGGTTTTCACTGCCGTTATATTTAATAGAAGAAGACTTACAACAAAATGCGTTTTATATGCTCGTTTGGAGAAAATTCCAAAAGATGTGTTTGAGGGTTAAAATGATTGTGGCAATACATTTATGTAGCATGAAAAGTGAAAGCATCATAAGTAGGGGGTAGACCGGGAAATGGGTCTGAATGAAAGGAACAAGATGAGAATTTTATAATCCGTGTACCCGATAATTCGAACACTGCGAATTTTTTGCAACTATCCAAAAATTTCTACTTGGCCACATACCGGCGCTAGGCAGTCCTAAATCTGAAATCTCAAGTGGGNCGAGCGGCAATTTTCGCAAGATAACTGCTCGCAAGATAACTGCGCACCCTGTGTATATGTGTTTATAAAAATGGCTCTTGGATGCAAACCACCTCTTAAGTGCCGCCCCTCCTTAAGTGCCGCGTTTTTGGCGGCTTGAGTGCGGCACTTAAGAGGGGGAGGGCTGTATTGGTTTTGAGAAATTGGTCATACATATTTCGGACGTACCCACATTTGGTTTATTCAATTTTCGTAAAATTGATTCTGTGAAGAAGTTTTCCCCTCTTTATAATGCAGAATTTGTCATATTTTTGCAAAAAACGGCCCTTCTTGAATATTGCAACCCTGAAATACATTCTAAAAAGAGTGTCCGCTATCAGATAATCACTTATTTGTCGAAAACAGCGTGCGTTAAGGGAGCGTTTCTTAGAGAAGTAAGGACTGGACGGGGTTAAAATTGTACCGTATTACTAAGATTGCAAAAACGTTTTTTGTTTCATAAATTTAAAGTTTTATTTTTTTAGCAATCTTGGTTATAAAAAATTTCAATACATTTGAAATGTTTTATTTATTCAAGACCGCAACTGTAAAAAGCTCTTGAATTCCTTCTATTCCGCCATCTGACGTTAAACCAATAATTAAAAAGATTGTTAATACCACATATGGCATGAGAGCGATGAAATACAAGAATGCGCCGCCAGCCTCAGCTCCATTCATTGAAATCATGAAAACGATGCACCATCCCAATAATAAGACCAGAAGCATATCTTGGTTAATACCACCAGCTGGTGTTAAGTCTTTTTAGTCAATTTTCATTTGAAATTAACTACACCACTTACCCAGCTATCTTAACAACTGGTTTGCTGAAAAATATCATTGTTTTGTTTGCGTGTTTTTTTTTCGACTATAAAATTCTGTTTTATTTTTCTTCGCTCGTTTTTTTTCTATCTATCGAGCGAAAATTTTGCGGACTCACACGGACCTCATCCCATAAATGTAACGATACCCCAACTTTGTTAACTCGCAGGAGGAATTGTGTGCATATATGCACACGACTTGGTTTTTTGTCGATTTAAGGCGTAAGGAGGCCCCGTAGGGCAAAATTGGCATTGTTGACCCCCCCTTTAACTTTTCTAGAAAATTACATTGGCGGTATTTTTGCCTAAGTTGGATATTTCAAACAGCTCTCTAGTGGGCCCTGATGGCCCAAATCAATTTCTTAATAGTCAGATTGAGGTAGTTTGACGAGCTCTACAACTTTAACTGTTGTGCGCATATGTGGTAGTTTACTACCACATTTGTCTTTAATTCTAAATATCAAGATAACGGTTAAAGCTAATTGAAAACGGACAACGGTTTAAGAACCTATAATGAATTTTGCGTATTATCGCACGTTTATTATTACACATGTGCACCCCCTACGCCGTTATCTTTCACCCATTTTTCACTTAAATCTAAATATGAAGAGAACGCTTTGAGATAAATGCAAACGGACAACGATTTTAGAATCTGTAATGCAATTTGCGTNATTTTTCAATTTTTGACCACATTTTTGAAATCAGCGTGAAAATTGACTAAAATGTTGTCGCTTTCATTTTTTCATATCATAAACAGATCATACCGATATTTAAGAACGAAAAAATTTGGAAAAAATTTGGAAAAAATTGTCGGCACCTTTGTGGTCGTGGAGCACGGGGGTTAAGTTTTTTTTTCGGACAAAATTGCTTCCACCAACAGAAGAAGAACAGGGCTTCAATATAAACCAATAACCGACAAAATACCGAGATTATAGGGCGTGCTATGATTGTTGAAAAACATGTGGTAGTTTACTACCACATATGCGCATGACGATATGGAACCTTCGCGAGCACCACAGTTAAGTTTAATAGCTTTACCAGTTTCACCATAATTATTGCGAATTATTGTGAATTTTAAGTGTGTGCATAGGTGCACACAATTTCCCTTTACGGGTTATCAAAAAGTTCTTCCCCTGAGAGTTAAGATAAGTGGTGCTAAGATAATTTGTTATCTTTGCACTTTTTATCTTTGAAATCTAGACAAATTACCTACGTAGTTCGCCGTTCGCCGTTAGCCGTCCAGTTTACAAAACATTTCTTTGGACGGGTAACTGCGTAGCCTGCGTAATATAACTTCTTATTTTTCCGTTTCATGGTCTGTTGCGGGTTTTCTAAGTCAAAAATTATTTCCTGGCGTCACATTGAGAGTTTCCCGGTACCAATAATAAACTGCTTCACCCGCTAACGAACATTCTTGTGAGGGCCATGGAATTGACCACTTTTGAGTTGCAATTTTTTCTAGAGACTCTACCATCTCACAGTTTTGCGCCTGATTTGGCAAGTTACTTTCTGGGGTCCAGAATAAATTACTTTTACGGAAAAGTGTTTTCTATATTACTCCTTAGAGTTCAAAGTGGCATATAATGCGTAGAAGCGACACGTATAAATTTTCACCAAACCCCCTTCCAGCCATGTAACATAGCCCATGTTGTATAAAAAATCAGTTCCGTTTTACGTTTTATATTTTTTCTCAGGACTTTTGACTAGACCCTTGCATATTATGGCCCATAATATTACTCACAAGGAATTTTGGACATCCCACAATTAATTAGGCCCCTAGGGGCCATATCAGATAATTTATGGGGTACTAAGACCAAATCATTCCTAAATCTTAACCCAACCTGTCACAAGTAATGTTTTGAGACGATACGGCACATGACTTCCAGGGAAGTGGATCTTGAAAAGATTGTAAAAAATAGTACAGTGCCCAACCCACTATCATGTTATAATAAAGTCCAACAAAAATGCTGACCACCACCATAGCAATTCCTACTCCCGCAAAGCCTCGATGAAATTTCATGTAACTCCCAGACGCGCCTTGACGCAACCGTTGACCCAACGAAAGCTGCGGTAAAGTTATTAATTTTATTTCGTTGTTTAATCTTATATCTGCAATTTGGCCAATTTTTAACTACAATAGAAGCTCGAATTCAATCGATAACTTTCCTCGAGAGTTAAAATAGGAAACCCAATAATCAAAAGAGAAATAAAATATGGAATTAAAAACGTCCCCCCTCCGTTTACTTGGGCCAAATACGGAAATCGCCAAATATTTCCCAAACCGACGGCAAAAGCTATGTTGGCGCATAAAAATTGAAATTGATTTGGCCATTCTTTTCGCGTTGCTCCACCAATCACAATGTCGTTTTCTTTAAACAATAAAAAAATAATTGAATAATAATTACAAAAAATAAAGGGTATTGATCTTTGTTTCGGGCATAAATTGAAATTATAAATAAAAATTGCAATAAAACGAATTCCATAGTTTCGAAAAACGATGAAAAGTACTTTTAATTGGTCAAAATTTGATTAAAATGACCTTGGCAATATTTTTATGAAGCTTGAAAAATTAAAGCATCATAAGTGAGCAACTACGCATTGATGGTTTGAAGAAAAACATACATATTTAACTAAATTTTGGCTCGGGGAATTCTCATTGCTGATTTCATAAAGAATACCCGATAATTTTAGAAATGTCAACATAAGTAAAATATCCACGGTATCATCGTCATTTTGCCATTATTCTCTTTTGATCGACCTGTTTTACCTAAAAGTGAAGTTGCCATTTTCTGTGGAGTAAAATATTAATATTTTTTGGCGTATATATATATATATATATTTACATTACGGTTCCAATAAAACGTTTTGTATTCTATAGGAGTAAAGTGCTTATTTGGCTTTATTCAATTTCAATGTAAACTATTTTCCAAAATTATTTTTGTACATTTGTCAATTATTATCGTAAATTTTAATAAGTTTGTTCGGTAAACAACATAAGTTTTTTTTCGGCAACAAGTTTACGGTCAAATAATGAAATAATTTGGGCTAATTAAAGTCTAATTTGCGATATTAACCAAGCGTCATCCGTGCATAAGGTCCGTTCGTAGTGAAAATTAAGAAAAAAGAAAAAATGAAGAAGAGATTCGGCCATAGAGTGGTCCGTTAGCAATCGCCGTCGTCTTCGGCCCTAGTCAAGCTTATGGGCCATAAGTTATGGCCCAAGTGAAGCAAGATCAAACAAAACATAGAAATTCGGTCTAAGTGACTCTTCAGGCCCCATACCCTGCATTGAACCGTATTCAATATTTTTTTTATTATTTTTACCTCGTTTGATTTGTATTCTAGAAAGGAGAAAAAGACCTTGATTACGCAAAACGGACTGATTAAAAAATTCAAGAATACGAATCTGCGACATTTCTATCGCCAACAACCTATACAACTTATTTCGTCCTTGAGGGTTTATGTGACCAAAAAGCCCCGATGCATGGTTAGTGTGACCAATTTCCAAGGAAAAGTTTTGCAGCAAATCCCGTCCACGCATGATGGTTTATGTAAGTTACGTAATGTAACCACTAAGTCATTTTCAAACCACTAAAAAAAATTTCAGCAGCGTTTTTCGCTTACGCTTGCGGGTTTATCTGACCACTTTTGAGGTCGCTAAACACCCTCAAGGAGTGTACATGATTAATCGCAAAAACACCAAAGGCGAAATATATACCTATGGGCCATAGGCTATGGCCCTACCGGGTATGGGGACTCTCTGGCTCTGAGGCTGTGAACAATTTTCCTTTGTAACGCTATAATGACGTCACCTTCGGAGTCAGAGCGTCCCCATACGGTAGAATTAAATCTTCGATTATATTATATGAATTAAATTATAGTGTAAAAATCACTATATAGGTCGACGTTTGTCCTAGCTGGTGTATAAAAATTCCACGGCTTTTATACATAGCGCATGATGCAATCCGAGCAGATTTTTAGCATGTTATCTCTGATACATGTATTATCTTTTTGAACGTTAAAATGTTATATGCGTCTCGATAATGTCAAATGCAGAAGGATATATGTGAGGATTTTAACAGAAAAACACCACAATTAAAAAAATGCGGTGGTGCAAATTGCTCGCCTTTTTATTTGTTGGTGTGTCATCGGAAAATGGTGATCTGAAACCGCCATCATATAGTAGCGTTTTTGATGATAATTTTGACAAGGATGATTATTTTGCGGAGAACTTTTTCGATGACAAAGATATTGCGAAATTTGGCGAACTTACATGGAATGGATTTAGAAAGAAATTTAAAAATATTAATCCCGATTTTGCGTCCAAACTAGAAGAACATTATCGGGTGCTGAAACGCGAGTGTTTCAATTCTGGAAGTTGTCAAAGAAAAAACAATTTACAACGGTCAATCGAAGGTTCGTAAAAGTTAGGATTATTTATCTCAAAAGTGGAGTGAGTACTGGCGACAAACTGGGTATGTTCAAAAAATTCTAAAAGTCACTACAGACATTTCTGGAATTTTATTTTTCCTCATTTTATGGTAAAAAAGATTTCTGTTTTATGAGCCCTAGAGGTCCCTGGGCTCGTTTTGGTGAAGGGTACTTTCGCGCCCCTTTGTGGTCGCGAGAAAAAACCCGTTTATGTGTACTTTCGCGACCCCAAATGGTCGCTAAAGTACCCCACTCCCTCGTTTAAGACCTTTAACACGTAATACCTTTTAATGTAATATCTTAATAATATTTTGTTCGAAAATTTAGAACATACCGTTTAAACATACCGGTACATTTTGGAAAGCATAACACAGTTATTCTGTATGCGGTTAATAACTAATAAATACCACCGACTCGTAAGAGTCGGTATCCTAGTTTAGGACTACCCTAATTGTGTGTTATAACGGTAGTCTATAAACAGCCCTAAACGGCCCGCTCAACACAACTTACTCAACTCTATCTAGAACGTTTTTATTTTTTTTGTATCGGTATAAAGATAAATGTATCGACAAAAAGCGCTCTTTTCTCCTGAATTTATCTCAGGATATTTCCTTCGTTTGAATGATAAATCGAAAATCTCAGTTTTTTCAAGTTTTTTCAAGAGTAGCGCATAGAGTGAGCTGATTGTGAATTATATTTTACAATATAATGGGACTATTTTTATCGTTTTCATGAGAGAAATTCAAAAATTTCCACTTTACTGCATTGTTTTGTCAAACATTTTTTTTTACTTTTACGTTTTAGTTACACGGTGTAAGTTACACCTCGCTTTACTTTACCGCAACGTCTAAGGAATGCGCTCATACTTATGCGTTTAAAACATGCCCAATTAAAGTCACTTTTTCCGTGGGCAGGGTAAGATACGTCACCAAGTTAACAAATTCTTATTATAACACGCTAACAACTGTACTTTCAGATTACCCTGTTCGTAACGCAAATGCCTTCGATGAGAGTGGCATTTGTCCAGATTCGGTTGAGTCCGTAACTTGGAATTACGGTTCTAGTGAAGATAATGATGTTACTATAGATGGGACAACGGTTTTACTCGAACAAAATGTCGATGTTGGAATGCTCATCGTTAAAAATGGTGGAAAACTTATATTCAAAGATTTTGGCGAAGCTGCCACGGAAGCATTGACATTACGCGCAAAATCAATCCAAGTTTGTAATTGAATAAAAATAAATGTTTCAAAATTGGGTATTACCCAATTAAATTGTTTAACCTATTTTTTGCATATACGTATAGTAGTAACAATAAGGATTGAACATTATCTGGTTATTCTAGATTCTGGATGACGGTGAGCTTTGGATTGGTTCTCGTTCATGCCGGTACATGGGTCTGGCCGATATCGTTTTGTACGGAAATCGCGAAGACATGACCGAAAATCATCATGCCGGAACTAAATATCTTTGGGTTGCTAATGATGGCGTATTAGAAATGCATGGTAAAGAAAAAATGTCGTGGACGTTTTTGGATGAACATATATTTCGCGACAGTGTTCCTGTCGAAGNCGATTACCGGAAAAATACCACATTTTTGGCGATTACCGGCGAATGGTACATCGGACAAATTTTAAAATCATCTCATCGGATGCGCAAGAGTTTTTTACTATAGGTCCAACTATTTGTCGGTAAAAGTCACACACTTGATTTTTGACGAAAATTTCCCGGTCTACCCCCTAATCATAAGTGAGCAACTATGCATTGATGGGTAGAAGAAAAAAGTACATATTTTAACTAAATTTTGGCTCAGGGAAATCTCATTGCTGATTTCATAAAGAATGTCCGATAATTTTAGAAATGTCCACATAACTATTAGTTAAAAATATCCACGGTATCATCGTCTATTTCCCATTATTCTCTTTTGATCGACCTGTTTTACCTAAAAGTGAAGTTGCCATTTTCTGTGGAGTGAAATATTAATATTTTTTGGCGTATATATATATATATATTTACATTACGGTTCCAATAAAACGTTTTGTATTCTATAGGAGTAAAGTGCTTATTTGGCTTTATTCAATTTCAATGTAAACTATTTTCCAAAATTATTTTTGTACATTTGTCAATTATTATCGTAAATTTTAATAAGTTTGTTCGGTAAACAACATAAGTTTTTTTCGGCAACAAGTTTACGGTCAAATAATGAAAAATTTGGGCTAATTAAAGTCTAATTTGCGATATAATATGTTAATTTAACAAAGCGTCATCCGTGCATAAGGTCCGTTCGTAGTGAAAATTAAGAAAAAAGAAAAAAATGAACAAGAAAGAGAAAATGAAGAGGAGATCCGCCATAGAGTGGTCCGTTAGCAATCGCCGTCGTCTTCGGCACAAGTCAAGCTTATGGCCCAAGTGAAGCTTTCGGCCCAAGTGAAGCAATATCAAATAAAACATAGAAACTCGGCCTTTTTTGTCATTTTGAACTAATTTTACTTAAAAATTTTGAACTAATTTTACTTAAAAAACAAGATGCACTTTATGCATCAAATCTAGAACGTCGCGTCGGTTTATGTATCCAAAAAACAATCCAGCAACGTTTTCCGCTTACGCTTGCGGGTTTATCTGACCACTTTTCAGGTCGCTAAATGGCCTCAAGGAGCGTACATGATTAATTGCAAAAACACCTTCCACTGAGAGACTCTCGCACTGTGCGAAAGGCGAAAAATACGGGGTGTCTAACCTGAACTGATACGTTTTGTAAGCCTAAATAGCGACAAAAACGTAGTAGTTGAGATTGGAATCCAACCGTTGGATACCCTGTACAGGCCTGTATTAAATCGTCGATTATATTATATGAATTAAATCATCTATGTAGGTCGGCGTCCGTCCTAGCTGGTGTATAAAACTTTCACAACTTTTATACATAGGCTATGTAACATAGCGCATGATGCAATCCGAGCAGATTTTGTAGCATGTTATCTCTGATACATGTATTATCTTTTTGAACGTTAAAATGTTATATGCGTCTCGATAATGTCAAATGCAGAAGGATATATGTGCGGATTTTTAACAGAAAAACACCACAATTAAAAAAATGCGGTGGTGCAAATTGCTGGCCTTTTTATTTTTTGGTGTGTCATCGCAAAATGATGATCTAAAACCGCCATCATATAGTAGCGTTTTTGATGATAATTTTGACAAAGATGATTATTTTGCGGAGAACTTTTTCGATGACAAAGATATTGCGAAATTTGGTGAACTTACATGGAATGGATTTAGAAAGAAATTTAAAAACATTAATCCCGATTTTGCGTCCAAACTAGAAGAACATTATCGGGTTCTGAAACGCGAGTGTTTTAATTCAGGAAGTTGCCAAAGAAAAAATAATTTACAACGGTCAATCGAAGGTTGGTAAAGTTTAGGATTATTTATCTGGAAACTGGTGTGAGTAAGTTTGAAAGTTATACTGGCGACATACTGTGAAGGTTCAAAAAATTCTACTAAAACTTACTACAGACATTTCCGGGAATTGATTTTCTTACATTTTCTTTTGAATTCTACGATGAAACAGATTTTCGTTTTATGGGCCCTAGGCGAAAGGCTCGTTTTTCCCCAAGCTCGTTTGTGACCTTATACACGTTGTAGCTTTCAATAATGTTTTGTTCGAAAATGTTTTTTTCAAGTGTATTTTTGAAAAGCACAAGGCAGTTATTCTATCTTAGAACGTTTATGATTTTTTTCTATTGGTATATGGATAAATTTATCGATAAAAAAACGCTATTTTCTTCGTGTGAATGATAAATCGAAAATATCAGCTTTTTCAAGTTTTTTCAAGAATAGCGCATATAGTGAGCTGATTGTGAGCTGAGTCTTGCGGTACGTGGCCAAGTTAACAACCTCTCACTATAATACGCTTACATGTATTTTTAGATTACCCTGTTCGCAACGCAAATGCCTTTGATGAGAGTGGCATTTGTCCAGATTCGGTTGAGGCCGTATCTTGGAATTACGGTTCTAGTGAAGATAATGATGTTACTATAGATGGGACTACGGTTTTACTTGAACAAAATGTCGATGTTGGAATGCTCATCGTTAAAAATGGTGGAAAACTTATATTCAAAGATTTTGGCGAAGCTGCCACGGAAGCATTGACATTACGCGCAAAATCAATCCAAGTTTGTAATTGAATAAAAATAAATGTTTCAAAATTGGGCGATTCTTTAACCTATTTTTGCTTATACGTACTGTATAGTACTGGTCTGGGTAACGAGTTTGTCACCGAGCTGAACAAGAATCGTCAGTAAATGACCCACACTAGTAGTAACAATAAAAAGTAATTGTTACGTAATATCGAAATTACGTAATATCGACATTACGTAATATTGACATTACGTAATTCAATAGTGTTACTTAAGCTTTCAGTAACACTAATTAAACTTTTTATGAATTAAAGTAAGAAGGTGGCCTCATTTTCGAAATGTTAACAATAATTTGTCCTTCAATTCCGATTTATTTCCGGATCTTCCCGTAAGGGTAAAAACAAGCTGAATATAAATAAGGATTGATAATTTTAGATTCTGGATGACGGTGAGCTTTGGATTGGTTCACGTTCATGCCGGTACATGGGTCTGGCCGACATCGTTTTGTACGGAAATCGCGAAGACATGACCGAAAATCATCATGCCGGAACTAAATATCTTTGGGTTGCTAATGATGGCGTGTTAGAAATGCATGGAAAAGAAAAAATGTCGTGGACGTTTTTGGATGAACATATATTTCGCGACAGTGTTCCTGTCGAAGCTCATTATTGGGAGCAAGACCGTTGGGGTACAATGCACTATGGTTAAAGGTTAACACTGTTACTTTAACAGATATCTAAAATAACAAAACAACTCATGAAGCCTACGAGTAAAAAATATGAAACAACAGTTTTACTTCAAAAGTACATCACATAACCGGTTATGTTAGCACTATCAAACCTCAAAAACTGTAAACATAATGGAAATTTGTTAACATAATGGTGTTGGGTGGTCGGTTAGATCATTGGACATCGAATTCGATTAAATCCGAAAAAGAGTTAAAATAACGGAATTTTGTTAACCTAATATAATTTTGTTAACATAACATAATTTTGTGACCATAACGGGTCATGTCACATGACTCATGTGGTATATTTAAAAACTGTTTTATTCCGCTAGAGTTTTGATTAAAAGTATACTGTTAAAAATAGTACACAACAATTGTAATTACTCCCCTTCGCGGTCATGTTGTAATTTTTCCATGAAAAGAACCTCCTACGTGTAGATACAGGTTTAGCCTTATGAAAATCGGTTGAGCGTTTCTAGAATAGAGATACCCTGTCGGCATATTTTAAGATGAAATTGGCCAATAGGGGCACCCCATTGCGAGAAAAAAAGAAGAAAATTGCTCTATTCTAGAAACGCGCCACCGATTTTTATGAGACTAAACTGGTAACGGGCGAGCGGGGAAAAACTGCAAAAGAACTATATAGGAAATAGGCACTCCAGGAACATCCAATCGTTTTAAGTGTTAACTCTTTCAAGTGGTACAGATGACCATCTGGGAAAGCGATTAGGTAAGTTTATTTTCTGGAAATATATTATAATAAATCCAAAACATTTATGGATTGTGCGAATCGGTTTAACAACATTCTTCAAATAATTTCAACGCTATTTTGCATCAAATCGAGCTCCAAGACACAGTTTATAAAACTGTCAGAATTATAGTTTAGCCATAGTTCACCTGCCGATATTATTATCCTTAAAAGGATACAAAATCTCCTTAACCCTTGTTCTCCACCGCTCTGCTAGTGCTTGTTCACCATCGGGATACAAATTTGTATCCCGCGTCTTTGGAACCTTAGTGTGCCTTAACGCGACATCGTATGGCCAATGTTAAGCTTTAGTTTGAAAGGTCTGACCTCTGGCATTCATAAAAAAANGACTAAACCGGTAACGGGCGAGCGGGGAAAAACTGCAAAAGAACTATAGGAAATAGGCACTCCAGGAACATCCAATCGTTTTAAGTGTTAACCCTTTCAAGTGGTACAGATGACCATCTGGGAAAGCGATTAGGTAAGTTTATTTTCTGGAAATATATTATAATAAATCAAAAACATTTATGGATTGTGCGAATCGGTTTAACAACATTCTTCAAATAATGTCAACGCTATTTTGCATCAAATCGAGCTCCAACACACGGTTTATAAAACTGTCAGAATTATAGTTTAGCCATAGTTCACCTGCCGGTATTATTATCCTTAAAGGATACAAAATCTCCTTAACTTGGGTCAGACTAACAGTATGCTCATAAATAAGTATTTAGTGGTACATGTGTTATCGACGGAAGGCGATTTGAAAGACACGAATCAATTTCTTAATGGAACCGATTTGCAACCTTTGCAACAATATTTGGAGAGTTTTGATGACAACGAGGTATGCTAAGTTAGTTATGAATTCATTTAATAATGTGCCCAGGGCACCTGAACAGTCCTTAAATATTTGACCTTTCCGAATATGAAATGCATTTCCACTTACTTTCAGGCACGTCCGGTTACTAGTAAAAAGTGAAAAACTGGCAAAACTGTGCGTGATTTCTTTTTATAGTAAAATACAATTCTTATTCATGAAGGTCAATAGAGGTCAAATTACTAATTTCCGAATATTTTAGATTTTCTTGTTCTTCTCGGATTTTGTATATGAACTGTCGAATTCGTTGAAAGATATTTTGATTCCTTATGGCTTCAGTGAAACTACGTTTCAAGATTTGTTATCGGTAAGCCTTTTTGTTAGAAACATAAGCTACTTTTTTTATTTGAAAATAATGATAATTAAAAAAATGCTTTTGACCCCAATATTCTTTATTTTAGACTGAAAACTCTAGAAAGTATTCTCAAGTTGCCGGAGTATTCGACAAAAACGGAAATACGGACTTCATTTCAATTTCACCAGATGACGATGGAATGTACCACTATGGACTCAAAGGAAGCATTGGATTACCATTAGGTGGAGCCAAGACTGGTTATGATTTTCAGGTTTTTATTTATAATGAGTTATTTATAACGATTTTGTATTTGAAACACACTCGTATAAAACTTTTTAGGCTGATATTCACAATGACTGGACATGGAACGGTGGAGGCGGTACCGTTCATGTCAATACATTACAGGCAGTGTTCTTATCGATATACCTGATGCTATACTACGTGTACAATATTTTACTTAACAAAATGTTTTTATTCAACAAAAAGGCTTAACTATAATACAGAACTATAGTTGGTTTTTTAACTTCAGGTGTACTTCGATTAAAGTTAAGTGGGTAGCATAAATTTCACAGCTACTGAGCGTTTTTCATGAAATTCCACTGTTTTTTTTCTTTCGTATTTTCTAGATAGCCATACTCGAGTTTTTTCTGCACTTTAAAACTCTAATATTGCCATCTATAAAATGCGGGGGAAGAGACGGCGGAAATTCATGTAAAACGTCGAGTATATAGAGATAAATAGATATTTTATGATTTTTTTCAGTTAACCCCCAACCAAAAATAGCCAGCAGTTCCCCAACCAAAAACAAGGACGTTTGTCNAACTCATTACCAGGATCACATTTTGTCAAATGACTTTCCAACCCACTTTTATAACAAACTAATTCAAACTGTACAATATTCGGGGCCGCAAAAAGGCGCTGCCCCAATTTTAACCTTGGCAGCTGACGCAACGTCGTGGCAACCAGGCGATCAAATTTTAGTATCGTCGACTGGTTTTGACCCCCGGGAATCGGAAGTTTTTACTATGGTCGACTGTCCCGAATGTGCCGCAAACCAAATAAAAATGGACAGAGCACCCTTAAACACTCACTGGGGCCGAATCGATCCTCGAACAGGACTGATATAACAACTTTAGCTATTTAAATTACATATTTTTTTGTGTATCGTTCATCAGTGATGCTCAGAGAGGATTTTAAGGCGTCCGCGTTTTCATTGACTCGAAAGGTTTTTATTCTAACTCTTAGACCTCGAATTGTGCAAATCACGTATATTTATTTTTTTTGGCAATTTTTTTTTTCGTTTTTTTTTTTGCATTCATTTTTCCAATATAAATACAATGTATTTGTCCATAATCAGTAAATTGAATGTTATTTTCATATCTACGGTAGAACCCAGGTCTCGGGATGGCGAAAAAAAAGAAAACAATGGAAAACTAAAAAGGAAAATGACCGCCTTGTCAATCCCATTGTTCCATTTAAAGTGTTAACCCGAATATTTTTTTTTTCTTAGCAAACACAAAAAAAGTTATGAGTCAGAAATTCATACAAAAATTCCCACGAGTCCTCATAATTATTTTACGGTTCAAGATAAACCGACCAACCCATATATTTTTTGAAGCTCTAGACGAGCCCGACACAATTAGGAAGGTCTCGAAGTTATGGCGTGACGCTAAAAAAATAACGCACGCAATATAAAAACGGACCATATCAATTATGTCATTATTACGGAAGTTCTAAGCAAAAAAACAAAAAATTAAAAAGAGGGCTGTGTTGAGTGAGTTCAGGCGAACATTTTGAAGCAATAAAATTTTTTTTTCAAAAAATTGATGTTTTGTGAATATTTCCTGAAATTACACAAAACACAATAACTCCATTTTTTGGGTCAATGTATAATTTTTTTTTCGGAAATTACCTGAAATCACGTAACATACAGCTGATAGAGAAAAGTGAGTTTAAAATCAGATAAATCACGGTTGGATAGGGGGTGAGATCGCATATAAAGCGTGTAATTTTTCATATCCAAATTTGCCTGACACATTTTGCGCACTTTTTAAGCGCCCTTTACACATATATACATAGAGATAGTAAAACTGAAATTTTTGGTTCAGAGAGAGACTAAATTGACCGAAATATTATCAAATTTCGACCAGTTCGACAAAAATCCACGATTGGTTGTTCGAACTTGTTATAACATTGGGAGCATAGATAAGTTTCAGGACATTAATTATGAAGAGCTTAATTAATAACTTTTACACATCTCATGAGGATGACTATTCTGACTCATAACTTTCACTGAGAAAAAAAATTGTCTTTGATATTTTTCGTGTTTGCTTTTTGCTTGTTATTCTTTTGTTATTATTATCAAAAAAAATGTCGTTTGGATTCTATAGTTTTCTATTGACTCTCGACTTTTTTTTCTTCTTTTTTTACTCCATCCCGAGACCTGGGTTTGATCCTCATATCTATACTGGTCTGCTTAATAAACAAAAAACTCTTTTTCAAAAAATTCAATCCTAAAATAATTTTTTTATGTATATAAATTATATCATATAATACATAAAACAAATTATATAATTTATATCTAAAAGCTAAGGTGTTGACCAGAGAGCTGAAGTAGCCCTGCTTTCCCGAAATGTTCGTTTTTATGGAGAGATGTCAAGTTCAGTGTTTCAAAATAGTTATACACGCCAGGCTCTTTACTTTGGGTCGTCCAATTCACTAAATTAGTGAATTAGTATTACACCGCTTGAGGGTTTATCAGGCCCCCCTTTATCAGCCCTTTGCCCGCTCGTGCGCTTATCAGGCCACTTTTTTTCCCAAAAATTTTTCGCCAATCCCGCCCACGCACCGAGGGTTTATCAGGCCACTTGTGCTGTTAGTTTGTACCCGCGAATGGGTTTATCCGGCCATTTTCTCGTATTTCGCGAACCTGAAAATATCGGGCACTATGTGAAAGAGAGAAATAGTATACGGTCACTTGAAGATATNAATTTATATCTAAAAGCTAAGGTGTTGACCAGAGAGCTGAAGTAGCCCTGCTTTCCCGAAATGTTCGTTTTTATGGAGAAATGTCAAGTTCAGTGTTTCAAAATAGTTATACACGCCAGGCTCTTTACTTTGGGTCGTCCAATTCACTAATACTAATTAAAACTTCTAGTACAAGCCTTAAAAACTTTGTTTTGCAACATATTAAAGTCCAAACTGCACATATGCATTTACAAGGGAGTCTTTGGACCTAGATTCACCTAATCATGGTGTCAGTTGGTGCAATTATTTTGCCGAAATGGAGGGCGTCGATTAGGGTTCAAATTAGACCGGGTGTTGTGAATAATATAAATTTTATAAAGACCGTGTTTAAACGAATGTTTGTAGCCTAAAAATACATAGATAATGTACACAACTAACCTAAGTAATTAACCACAATTCATATCAGTTATCAGTTTGATAGCGCTAACTTTTCCGCCAACGTCATACCTAAGTAATTTAAAAGTTTTGTTTATTTAAAAAACTAAATTCACGTTTGTTAAGAGCCTTGTCTTTTTGAGAAAAAAAACCTTAAAATTCAATTAAAACACAATCGATTTCTAAACATTTTAAATTTTTATGGTTATGCGGTGTAGGCCCTACGCCCTACCTAAGTTACTTAAGAACATCCATATACGTTAACGAAATTCAGATTAGTTAACAAAATTCATCTAAGTTAACAAAATTCAATTATGTAAACGGTTTTTTCTGCAATGTTTTGTTATGTTACATAGTTAGTATTTCATTTTTGAAAAAACAAATATATTTGAACCTTAAAATTGATCGCGATATGCATGGGGCACACATGATTGCAACATTTGGATTCAAAAACTTCCACATGAGCCACGTCGAGATTTTCAATGCTGGACAACCGCGATTGGCCCGTTATCCGATTCATTGGCATCATGCCGGTTATGTTGGCGCCAAAGGTGGTTACAGTGACACTAGTTCCGTTGATAGCCTCAGTATTCATGACTCATTCAGTCGATTTGTTACCGTTCACGGAACTCACGAAGCAATTGTTTCAAATTGTGTAGGACAGGGATCCAATTTTAGATCATAGATAACTTGATCAATTGAAAATAAGGCTACACACTGTGTAATGAGCGTATAGCATAAAATTTCCTCTGTGCTAAGCACTATGTTTTACCTAATTTCTAGATGGTTGTAGAGTATCTACTCTACAACCATCTAGAAATTAGGTAAAACATAGTAACTATCCACTTTAATTTTTTTGCGTAATTGGATTTATTTTTTTCTCTTGCGTTCCAACAACAAAAAAGATACTATTACTAATATGCGTACTTTTTAGCTTGAAAAAATTTGATAACTTGATGTTTTTCTCATTAAGCTTCACTAATTAAATACAAGCCATAAAGTAGACATACGTGCCAAGCTCAGACCTGACAAAATCATACAGCATAATACCTATTCGGAATAGGCTATTCCTTATAGATTTTTTAGATATAATTAACTGTCTGTATTGTGGCGTATTGGTAAAGAGGGTAGAAAAGGGGGTACCCCACACCGAGAAAAAA
>SCLG01000033.1:336565-372837 GCA_004367875.1 Oikopleura albicans
CGAGAAAAAAGGGAAAATTGCTCTATTCTACAACCATCTAGAAATTAGGTAAAACATACGTGCTAAGCACAGCGGAAATTTATGCTATACGCTCTGTAGTACACAGGACGTGCTCTTATGATTTATAAAAAAAATTAATTAAATGTTAGGTAAACTGTTTTATGGGATCCATGGACAGGATATAATGGGGTTGGACATGGATTTTTCCTAGAAGACGGATATGAAACTGAGAATCAAATAATTGGAAATCTAGGAGTTCTTGTGAAACCCGGAATTATCTTACCCTCCGAACGACATGCAGACATATGCCTACTAACAAACGATGGTTATCCAGGCTCAACATGGTCAAAAGATGACTGTAAAGGAGCGGTTTGAATTATTGACAGTACAACGTTTGTACTACAAACCTCACATACAAAAACAAAAATTTTTAGAGCAAAATATTTTTTTCATCATCATTCACATATTTTCGTATAGCGGGAGACCCCAAGCAGTTATTTTAAGAAAGTAAGGTTATTTAAGCACTTTTTGGACCGGAAATTATCGGGATTTTTTCCCACGCCCTACCCAAATATCTTAACAATACTATTTAACTAGATATCTCGAAAGTTATCTCAACAATTTTCAGTTATCCGTTATAATTACTAACATCTGTTTATTTCTACAAACCCTTTACAGGACTCTCCGTGTTTTGGCTGTCGAATTTAAATAATTATTTCAATGACAATGTCGCGGTTGGCGGTCAAATTGCCATCTGGTCATTTGTCCATACAGCATCTAAGAGTTATTCATTTTTGGCCATACCTGTTGATCCAATTACTGGTAAACGGGAATGGCGCAACAATAGAGCGCACAGTGCGGGCGTCGGATTTATCATGGACAACTCAATTAAAGATGAACTCCCAACGGCAGATGATACCCGGCCACAGTTTTCAGTTGGAGGTGAGTTTTGAATCTTAACCAGTTATTTCATAATTGTCGCGTTATGTCGGAACACCAAATTGCGATCTAATCCCACAATTCGTGAGGCTAGTCTTCTTCTGGGATACACCAGGTGCGCCGTTATGTTACAACCCGTCATGTTACATTTTGCCCGTTCGTCCCGTTATGTTACATTTTTTTTTGCAAAATTTTTTCCAGCATTATCGCCCTCGCACTACGCAGTTATGTTACAATTTTCCGTTGAGTTACAATTGGTACACAAAAACACGTATTAGGCCAAATTGAACCAAGGTAATGGAAAATACGGTCATATTACCAACATAACGGACAGTGTGTAGGCTTATGGTTCAAATTGCGTAGGCCAAGATAATGGAAAATAGGGATTACGTAACTCGAAAGTATTGGAAAATACGTGTTTTTCATTGTGAGACGCCAAGATAATGGAAAATAGGCTCAAATGACCAAGATAAAGGTACACAAGATAAAAGTACATCTGGTGTATTGAATCCGCCGTATTGTACGAGTATCGACGAGGCATTGTTGATATTTTTCTTAAATTAAAAAATTGAATTATCCAAACTGAATGAGATATTGGTAATATTATTTTTCTTTAGGTGTACCATCCCAAGCATCCATGAACGACGACCCAACGAGTGAGATTGACGAGCGGCCAAATTTATTCGCAAATCCGAACACCAATTGGGCATATCTCTATTTGACGGGATGGAATATTCATCATACAAGAGGTCTCAATTGGGTCAGAAATCTTGAGATGGAAATGAATGAGTGGCAATTTTCGGATTGTAGCCGAGGATTAACGTTAAAGGTAAACGACATTAGACCCAGTGTCCACATTTTTTGCGGTAACTCATAGCTATCAATAATTTGAAATCAAAAGCCAACACATTTTTTCATATCTCTACGTAGAATACATTTACGGATTTTTTTGCTAAAAGTTTTCTTCAAATGTCCACCGTATGTATTAAAATTGAAACTTATTTCAGCTAAATTGCGTTTGAGTGATGCATTCAACAAACTGAGGACTGTATCAAAATGGTAGGGCTTAAAACTAAAAAAAAATTCNNNNTTTCGGATTGTAGCCGAGGATTAACGTTAAAGGTGAACGACATTTGACCCAGTGTCCACATTTTTTGCGGTAACTCATAGCTATCAATAATTTGAAATCAAAAGCCAACACATTTTTCATATCTCTACGTAGAATACATTTACGGATTTTTTTGCTAAAAGTTTTCTTCAAATGTCCACCGTATGTATTAAAATTGAAACTTATCAGCTAATTTGAGTACAAATTGCGTTTGAGTGATGCATTCAACAAACTGAGGACTGTATCAAAATGATAGGGCTACAAACTAAAAAAAATTTCTCGAGGGGATAGACCTGCATTCGGGGATTCCGAAAATAGGTCTAAAAATTTTTCTGGACCACTGGTTTTTGAGATACCGGTCGGTTTAGTTCTGATAAAAATATGTTTTTCGGTGAATTTGTGCTCAATCGATAGAACACACCACGACATTTTTTTTCATTACGACGACGGATGTTTAGTTGCCTCAAAATGCTAAACGTTAACAATATATGAGATGACCTAAATTTTTAAAACGCTTATCTAGTCATCCGCGCCATCAACTGGGGCCCGAAAACGCCTACACAATATCGTATACGTTGGATCGTCGAAAAATACCGGCCATCGATATTGTGGAACTAACTGGAATGCCGATTTCTCTTGGGACTTGATCACGCCGCGGCAATGTGGTACATGGGATAGTGAGAGTTGTCAAAAATATATATTTTTTTTTTCGAAAAACAAAAACCAATTGTAGTGATAAGAACAAGGAATCAACTACAAAACGAAATTATTCAAAAATGTATTTATATTATGTTGCCACCATGCAGAGATCAGGTTTTTTCAAATTTTACGCTTAAATTTTTGATACTAAATGTTATTTTGAAGCAAAAATGCAATTTGACAACCCTTAGAATAGTCCTAGAGAATCCCCAATTGGCTACTGGGCTACAACTCCCGTCCCATTTACTCACGAAGGTTTTACCCATTGGTATAAGCCAGACGGCGATGTTTTCAGAAGCATGCAGGCTAGACGTGATTTTCCGGTACAAGGGCTCGCCATGTATGACCAGTGGGTTTTCCAAGAAGTTTACAACAATACGTTTTACGACTATTTCGGCGGTCCGGGAGAAGATGTTTATAGAAATGGAGGAGCACCAAGACATATGTTTAAAATATTAACGTTAGATAATGTACATTTTTGAAGTTCACGTATAAGTTTGTGTGAGCCCGTAGTATACTACTATACTAGTAGTATTTTTGAAACTAGTAGGTAGTAAACTTATTGGTTTTTCAAACATGCACCAAAAACGCGGATTGGTTTTGAGGCATGATAATACACACTGTATTACACAGGCTATTTTTAGCAGTAAAAGACTACAATCTAGAACGTTTACGGTGTATTTCAATCTAGAACGACAAAAAATCAAAATCCTTATTTTCCTTTAACCGATACATCTCGATTTTTCCGCGAATTTGTGCTTAACCGGCAGGTTTTCATTTAAGCTGCCGCGTGAGTGGTTACCCTGTGTACAACTTGGAAAAAATTTTAAACAAAAAGTATCGGGTTTTTTAGTATTAATTAAAAAATGGTTATGTTTTTATAGGACAAAAAATACTGTACGAGAAAAATTAAAAATCCTTTTACCCATGATTTTTTGTAACAAAATAACCCATGATTTTTTGTAACAAAATAACATAATTTCATCTTAATTTTCAACAAAATCAAGGCATGCCATTGGTGTTCATTTTCACAATAAATTTGAGATGAGTCCGAAAAATACAATCATGCAGGGGACCAAGTTTTTCAACTGTTATCGTAAAGTGCAATATGGGTTCAACCAAGACAAGAAGTGGTTTGGTCAAACATATGGTGGTGGAATATATAAAGACGTCGGTGACGGAGAAAAAACAGCTGGTTACATCGACATGGATGGTATATTTTCGGACGGTGAACCATCGTACGTTTTTTCCCCACATTTGAATGGATCAGTTGTTACAGGCTGGTTTTCACATTCATTAGTTATACAGGGGGCGCGCCCAGAAAGGGCACGCCAAGTTAGGGTAGGGGACGCTAAGTAAGGTAAGATTTAATTAAGAAACAAAATTTGGACGATAGGCCCATTAAAAGCTGGTAAAGGCCTTCAAATCAAATTTTTTTGCAATATATCTCAAAGAACCCGGTCCTGTACAGTTAAGATCTGTTTTCGCTGAGCATACTGTATTTAATTATTGTGGGCCTATTTATTTGAAAATTACTCTAAAAGTTAGTACAAAAAATGTAAAAATGAAATTCATAAATGTCTGTAGAGGTCAACTTGCGGTTATTCAAAAGCGTATCAAGTTAACCTCGAGGTTGACTTGATGCGCTTATTATATTTTTTTCTCACCCGTATCAACTCAACGTCGGGGTTAACTTGCTATGGATTAGCGCGACGGCACACAAATGATTCGTAATAATAATTACGCTTAAACATTATCGCAAATGTGTCATTTTTACAGGAATGACTTTGTCATAACGACGCGAGCATGGATATGTTTTATTTTGCAAAATACAGGTTTTGTAGGGTTTTTTCGATTATATACAAATTCATGTAGATAAAGCGTAATAATAAAGACTATTTGAAGCACTAATTAAGCAATAATTTTTAACTCAATTAGCTCATGGTATAGCTTGAATTTAAGTCCAAAGGCACTGTTTGATTCGAAAAAGCAGAAAAAGAGAAAGTGATTTTTAACTCCTACTTCCAACTAGGGTTGTTTTTTGAAAAAAGTCGTCTCTAGTTAACAAATTCGAAAACCAGTCAGGTTGCAAAATGGTTATTAATGAGCAGGATATTGGTTATCCAGGTATTTGGGTTTGCCCTCTGTCTACTCCAACAGCCTTATTATCAATTGGCACTGCGAAACACAGCAATAACGCTTTCCCGTGGCCCAGTGGATATAACACAGTAAGTGCCGAGGACGGTGTACAGTTGACTGTGGAAAACAAACATATACAAAATGGTCCACTCGTTCTCAATAGCAAGGTTAATGATTTTTTTTACCATTTTGATATATATTTATGATACATATGGTATACACGGTATTGCTATTTTTTATCTATTTTCCACTTCAATCTACTGACTAGGATTGTCGGTTATATAAATTTGTACGTTTTGGGACACCACTTGAATTAAGCTGGAGAAGCGATTTAAAAACAAAACGTTATACACAAAGTGCGCCGCGCCGTTATGTGTCAACCCGTTATGTTACAGTTTTTCCCGTCTGTCCCGTTATGTTACACTTATTTTTGCAAAACAAATTCCAGCATTAATGCCCACGCACTACGCCGTTATGTTACAATCTGTACAAAAAACAGGTATTGCGCAATATTTTCGAGTTACGTAATCACAATGTTTCGTTATGTTACAATCTGTACAAAAACACGTATTGCGCAATATTTTCGAGTTACGTAATCACTATTACGTAATCACGATTGTAATTTTTTGACGTTTTTCAGCAAAATCGCCTACGCACTGCGCCGTTATGTTACATTTTTTTTGATTTGGTTTTGTAACATAACCAAAAACCATTTAGCCTCTGAACAAGTTTTACGGTTTATACCAAACCATGGTAAATTTCAAGTTTCTAAATTATAAACCTTGTTTGAAAGTCAAGATACAAACATGAAAGGTCGACACAATCCGACAATTGAAGCAAGTCAAACAACAATCTTGAAATGGACTGGTAGCCAACCGCCAAATTATATCAGATTAAACTTAATTGATGCAGATTATTTATCGTGGTACAGATATTGGATTCAAAAGCATTTGAAATAAAAACTTAGAGTTTCATGAAAATCGGCTGAGCGTTTCTAGTATACCGTGTCGGCATATTATAAGATGATATACATACCAATTTTCCCTTTTTATTTTGAACTGCGCTGCCCTCTTTTCTCCCCTCTTCATAAATGCGGCTCGTATGAAGAGGGAAAAAGGAGGGGCACCCAGTTTCAAATAAAAAGCGGACAAAAGTGGTCTCTTTGTCATCTCAAAATATGCCGACACGGTATACTAGAAACGCGCGGCCGATTTTCAGGAAACGCAATCAGTACTACCTCTAAGCAGTGTTGGAAAAATTGGCGAACACTCCATAATTTCCCAACGCCAAACGCAAGCGTTGGTCAACGTTTCAAGTTTTCCCAACCCGTTGGTTTGGCGTTGGCAAACGCATCTCAACGCTTCCAACATTGCCTCGTAGGCCGTTANGGATTAAATCGATAGCGCGATAAATCCGCACATTTTTTTCGTGCGGATAAATTTTTGTGTGGGACAAATCCGCACATATTTATATGAATCATTCGTAATAATATTATTAATAAGACAATTTTTTATTCTCTTTTTTTTACAAATAAGCCGATATATTAGTTTAAATGTTTAATGATACAATGGTATTAATACGTTTTAAAAGAGAATTTTTAAGATCGTGAGGAAATTCCGATTACAAAAATCTAAAAAATATTGAAATAAAGACTTTGATTGCCTAAACATTTTTTTCGAATTACAGTCCCGCTTTAAAACCTTATTTTTTATGTTTCGTATTTTTCAGGTCGTTACAAACATGCTGATATATTTTTTAAGGATGCGACATACCCTATTGGCTGAAAAATCTAGTCTCCGAAATGAAGTCGTTTTCTCTTCACATATAAGTTATACACCACCTAACCATGTGAGATAACACATTTTTTTCCGAAAAAGGTGTTATTTCATATGCAAATTGTTATCTCAAATGCAAACTGTTATCCCACATGGGTAGTGCGTAGGTTAAAACCCTGGAAAACTTGAACAGAAAAAAAGTGTTATCTCAAATGCAAATAGGCTTTTTCTGAATGAACGAAAAAATCAAAAAATACTTATTTTTCAAATGATGTTAAAAGAGACTCGATGAAAATTGGAAGAAGTTGGTGTTGATTATTTTGACAAACACTGTTTGTTGTACTTTTTATGTTATTAAACTCGAAAAAAAATACTAAGTAATGACGTATAAAGTGGAAAAAGTTTTCAAAAGAGTTTTAAAAAATAACGGGGTGCAAATAGCGGCGGACCTGGTGTGATTTTTCACCATTTAGCCTAACATTTGACATTTATATGGAAGCTGCAATGTCCTAGGCGGAAATTCTGGAAAAAATAAGAGCAAAAAATGACGAAAAAAGTGTTATTTCAACTGCAAACTGTTATCCCAAATGGTGTTATCTCACATGGTTATATGGTGTATTATATAACCCTTACTAATTTGAACTTTTTTCAAATATATTCAGAAAGGTTTGACGGACTAATTTATTATTTTTTTATGTTTCGTATTTTTCAGGTCGTTACGAACATGGTGATACATTTGTTTGTTTTTTTTTCGTAAAAAATTTTTTTTAGACCTTAAGCGCCTAAACATTTTCAGTTCGTTACGAACATGCTGAAATATTTTTTTTTCCTTTTGGCGGTAATTACTCTATGTGGTAATCAGTCTTTGGTGCTAATTTCGAAAGATGATATTAATTTTAAATAGCTACATAAAAGGGATAAAAAATAGATCCCTGTAATCAGCGGGACAAACTGCGTCCGAAAAAAATAATGAAAAATATTTTTACCGTAAAATAAAATTTTAATTATCATTATTATGGCTTATCCGTCGTTAATCTTCGCCAATCTCTACATGAGACCAAAATTCAGAAAATGGTGCCCATTTTGTATCCAGGTACAAAATGGGTACCTCGCAGAAAAAAAAAGAAAACGGTGACCATTTTGTCCCTTCCCAAAAGTTCAATCGGAAGCCAAAATTAGCGTTATTTTTTTGTATTTTCATATAACTTGAAACCTAAAAATTCGCTATAATCTTAATACATACTTTTGTATAGTAAAACTTTATTCAATTTATTATGACGCATAAATAAGTAAAATCGTTAATGAAGGAAAAACGAAAACAATAATGCCATTTTAAAGACATTCCCGCACGGTTTTTTGTCTATCGCCTACGTATAACGCTTCGTTTCTGTCTACTCATTCGCTCGCGCGGTGTCAAGCGACTATAAAATGTGCGGATTTGTCCTGCCACCAAAATTTTAGTAATTACTAGTTATAGACTATAGACATACTAGTAATTATTAGACTATAGTCTTTGCGAACTTTATTTATCTTTTCATCGAATAAGCCTAACCAGTTATCTTGGCATCTCTGTTGCTGAAAAGATGATTGAATTTTGTTACGATAATTGGGTAGGGGACTTGGTGAGATAATTGGAAATCGCTATACGTTTTGATCATAAACAAATTTAAGATAACCTAATTTTGGTAAGATAACTGGTTAGGGGGTATATTAAATGAATTTAACCTGGGAATTCCAAATGTAGAGTTTCTTTGTGTATTGGACAGTCAACAGTTGCTGGACTTTATCTTCAACGTGGACGTGCTACAAACACCAATGGCATTTGGACAACGTGAGTTATCAAAAAATGTTTTCTGGCCACATTACAATATCCACGTGGTGTCCCAAACAACACAAATAGATATAACTGCCAATGCTTGTCAATGGATTGGGACACCGCGTGGAATAGAGATTAAAAGAACATGTTGTTCGAACAATACCGTACACTGTATACTTGATGGAACAGCAGCGACTGTCACGCTTCATCGCGACAATCACATATGTTCCATATGGTAAAAACAGGATACAGGGTACGCCGTTAACCATCCCCTTATTTTTTTAACTGGACGGTTAACGTAGGCAATTTTTGGGGGAAATTTCAAAAATCGAAACTTGACGGTTAACGGCAAATAGGGTGGCCGTTTAACGGCAAATAGCCAATGAAACTAGACGGTTAACAGCGCAACGTGTAGGCGTTAGCTCTGAAAAAAAAATTAGCCCAAAAGTGGACGGTTAACGGCGACCCTTGTGTAATACACAGTGTATATATAATTTGAATCTTATTTAGCGATGAAGTAAAGGATCCCGAAACAAAATCTTCAATGGAAGAATTAAATGCCGCCAATGAAACATCCTATTTTGTTGAAAATGGCTGGGTTCATATAAAAATGGCTGTGAATAGTGACAGGTTGGTATACTGCCAAGAAAATTGATATTTTTATATTTTCTAGGATGCAAGGCGGAACTTTATGGTGCCCTGAAACACAGGCCTTTTATGAGATAGCACCGTATCCCGCGTTGGAAAATGGCGCTCCGGGGTCTCGATGGCGATGGAATTTGCCAGAAGGAAAAGGGTCATAATTTTAGGTATTTTTAATTATTCGTGGTCTGTCGTATATTTCAGGTCAATGATTTTGGCCCACATTAATTATAGACAACGATGAAAATTTTTAAGCCAAAAGTTCAAAATAAAAAATATGACTAACTCCGATAAGGCCAACCAAGAGTAATGATAGCCGTTGATAATACAAACGTTGATGGGCCACAAGAGTGCCAGGACTTTGATGAACTCCCGCATACAACAACAACAACAACAACAACAACAACAACAACAACAACAACAACAACAACAACAACAACAACAACAACAACAAGTAAATATGTATTTTAATAAAAAAATGTGTTTCATAAAAATTTAAAATATTAGTTATGAATTACCACATTGTCATCATCACTCACATACTATGTATCAATATAAATCAATATTATTCCACAATATTAATCAGATTGTTGAAAAATATTGATTTATTTGTATAAAAAATATATTTATATAATTAATAGTATTAATTTAATAGTCAAGTTTATTTCAAATTACTTACAGTCCATGCGCGCACAACGAGACACTGCGCACACAACGCGGCAGGTGTTGACCTAATACAAGCGACACCCCAGCGACCCCACCACGCGAGTTCTTGAAAAACCCATTTTGTATAAAACATAATTTATTCATTATCAAATATGAAGCAGCACATGAAGTTTTTGTTGCAAAAATAAATTTAGTTCGCAAACTTTTTGAATGGTTATAATCTAGATTTTCTTTATTTCAGTGTTTTTTGTTCTCAAGTTTTTGATCGTCATCTCATCAAAAACAGGTGTTAATTTCAGTTGTCATTTTGGAACATGCAAAATTTTCAACTTTTCTAAATATCAACAATTTCAGTATCTTGTTCTGACATAAAGGCATATTTTCAAGTTGTATTTATTTGTATCTTTTGTGAACTATCAAAACAGTAAAAAAACATTTTTGTATACACCAGTTGTACAGTTATCTTTCGCAAACCATCGCGAAAATGACGAAAGATAACTGAAAATGGGCAGAAAAATGAAAGATAACTGTACATTGTGTAGGCGTATGGTTGAAGTTGCGTAGGCGATGAAAGATAACTGCAAATAGGCATTACCGTACAATAGAGTTCAAGATAAACTATTAGAAGAAAAAATAAGGTCTGCCGACCAAAAAAAATCGCAAAAAAACTGTAAAAACCACTTTGTAGAAAATCAAAAGTTAGCTTTTAAAGTTTTTGTCCGTTTGTGCCCAAGTTCAACCGATGACGTCATAATTGCTGAAAAGGGTCCCAGACGGCCATTTAAAAAGGGGACCTTTTTCAGCACCTTAATGAATTTTTTTGAATTTTTTTTTGGTTTTACNGATAACTGTACATTGTGTAGGCGTATGGTTGAAGTTGCGTAGGCGATGAAAGATAACTGCAAATAGGCATTACCGTACAATAGAGTTCAAGATAAACTAACGTAACGTGCGCCTATTTTTTTAGATTATGTGTTTGTACGCTCCTTAGCACCCCGATCAGTTTTTATTCTTAAAAATGCTTCGAAATGCGGGCTTCAAAATAGTACTTTACTGTGAAAAATGATTCAAAAATACGTAGGCGGACTTTTTTGGAAAATGACGAAAGATAACTGCAAATGAAAGATAACTGAAAATAGGTAGTTTGAAAATTTTTGCTAAAACGACGAAAGATAACTGAAAATAGGCTCAAATATGAAAGATACCTGTACGAAAGATAATTGTACAACTGGTTATCTTGTAAGCCATTTTAAATAGTGATTGTTGCGCACACAACCCGACATTGCTCATACCGCGCGACAGGTTTTAGCCACGTGAAAGTGTCGCGTTGTGCGTGCATGGACTTTATTAAATATGTTTATATTATTTTTTCATTTAATATTTTTATATTGATAAATTATATTATTATAAAGTGTATTATATATAAAAAACAGTTTTTGGTTTTATATACGGTAATTTGTATGCTCAGTTGGCCCTCTTACGACATTTCAGTTGACCGTCAACCAAACGGGGTTGGTTAACCAATAATTTGCGATTTTTTATTGCATTAATAAATTACCATCGGCTAACAGGACAACTTTTCAAAAAAAAAATGGTCGATGGTTAACTGCATACCATATTTACTGTTGTTTATTATCAACATATTATATAAGCCAATTACGTACAACCAGTTAATTGCTGATAATGTAAGCTGTAAGTTTTCTTAAATACGTGTGTTCCCGGTGAGTCGCCAACTTTCTCACATGTATACGCACATCTCACCAAATATCGGTAGAACGTATCAGACATGTATGATTTTTGCAAAAAAAAACAAATAAACAAAATCACGCCAAAATCATACAACTAATACAAAAAGAAACTCTTGGATCAGTATTACCACACCTCGAATCTCAATCAAAACTAATTTCGAATTCGCACTACGCAGCCAAACAATCAAACACAGGAAGTTCTTAAATTTGTACTCTATACCTGTTCAAACCGTGACATGTAAATAAAAAAAGCAAATCACTGACTGTATAATCAAATTGTAGTCCTTTACTCTTCAAGTACTAATAGTTAACAAAGAAAAAAAATCGAGTGTTTGTATTCAATCACATTATTCTTATCTGCGGGGGTAATAAATGCGAAACGTTGAGGCAAATAAATGGTCTGAAAATCGGACTATGAATTTAAACAACGAAAACATACTTTAAGAGAAGTTAACCGAATATTTTAAACAACGGTTGTTGTCAATGTTTTAGGGACTGTACTGGGTCGTCAAATTCTAAATTGGAGATTCTAAAAGCTTTAGATTGTTTATTGTTATCGTGAAAAAGTGCCTTTGTCGTGTATCCTCCGCGAAGCGTGGCTGAAAACGCGCGTATAACCAGTCTCATTACAGAACAGTCTTGCGAAGCGGGGCTGAAAGCGTCCGTATAACCAATCTCATGACAGAGCAGCTCCACGAAGCGCGGCTAAAAGCGTCCGTATAACACTCTGTTTAGACGTTGAACATCATATTTATTAATAAAAGTCACAAGTATTTTATTAACGTATATATCATATATAATATATGTATAATTATAATTTTATTTATTGCACATTTTGAATAAATTGAGTTAGTTTGAACGGAAATCTGCTCGCTTTTAAGATACGAATGTAAACAAGTGTCACGGCCAATAAGTTATGGGTATCAACAAATTGAAAAAAACTATAATGTCATTATATTATATTGAGATCAGTTCAGTCAGGATCTCTAGAACGAATACAAATATAGTTCACGTTTTCTATAGGATTATTTCTAGCCAGTGTTGGAAACGTTGGGCGTTGGGGAAGTTTTTCCCCCAACGCGTTGAGAGCGTTTGGCGTTAGGGCAATTTTTCGTTCAACGAGTTGGGGGCGTTGGGGCAAATTTTCGCCCAACGCGTTGGGAGCGTTGACCAACTTTCGCAACACTGTTACTAGCCTGTCCGTGGTTGAAGCTAAATCTTACCTACAAATGTAACATAATCAGCATATGGATCCATTTTGGCCAGTGGCACTAGCTCAGTGCTCGCCATTTTTCAGCACTTGACCTTGCGTGGAAAGAATCAAGAAAAAACGTAGTTTTTGGAGGAAAAATTTTTGATCAAAAACTCAATTTCAAGATCTCCTTTGACCGCGGACAGATTATTTAAGGTGCATACTAAGGGTTTTTCGAAATATTTTCAGTAGGATTGTCGGAAGGTGTATTGAAGCATACAGGTGTATATACAGAAATAAATACGGAATGTTTTTGGTTTTTTTCGTCAAGAATTCTATTCAAAATTTTCTAACTAAAGACTTTTGACTATCAATTCGATTTTTGCGGCCATCAAATGATTTGATTCGTACTTTGTAGGACAGTTTTTCCACTTGCCCACTTTGGGCAATCAACGTCATTTCGTTTACAAATACTCAGTCGCCAGTTGTACACTTGAAGTAATTTCGAAAATACCACCATGATTTTATTCGATATTTCATATCATTATACGCTTTACCACCCGGATGCCGCAATTTTGCATATTCTTTATTAACCGCTGATTTACAAGTATTCGGCGAATGTCCGATCCAGGCCGGTTTTAGACAGCTGGCGATTCGCAATTTTCCGAGTCCGTCAAGAAAAAACTCCCTGTGGGCGATTTGGTTAAACATTGGGTCCATGCGAACAGAACCGGCAGTTGCCGTACGTGCCAGGAAAAAGTTTTTGATGATGTCCGCGGTGAAACAATCCGGATACTGTGATAAAGGAACCTAAAGTGGATGTTTAGATACGACCAACAGCAAAAACTCAATTCAAATTAAAAACGGTTATAATCATTGTATAGAAGTCACTTCCGATTAAAAATTACTACTTACTATTACTTATTAAAATCAATCAGAGTCTGCACATCACTAACACAGTTATTTTGCGAAAGTATTTCCAAAAAAAATCTAAATAACTGCGCACGGTGTAACATGGTGCTCACGTGTGAGCTGCTTTTTTTCACACCGTGCTGCGCACGGCGTAGGCAGCAAAATATCATATTTCTGCAAGATAACTGCATAACTGGTGTATGTATTTTAGAAGGAGGGATTTAAATTGAAAAAAAAAACAAAGCCTTTTTAAAATGGCCGTATTAAGGGTTAGATCTATAAAACTTCCGGTTAATTATTGTTTATATTCTAAGATGTTTTTGAAAACTTCTCACGCCATTTAGCGTATTTATTTTTATCTTAAAAACTCACCTTAGCGGCTTTCTTTTCCCGTACCATGCAGTGTCCTTCGGGACTGGGACGAATGTTGATATGGCGCCTGTCGGCCCAATCATCATCCCTCGTGCTACCCACGCCGCCCCCAATAACATCATAACCGGTTGCTCGTGCGATTTCCAACATTTTACCAATATTTGTCCCGGGCGTCAGAACAAAATCATCATCAACCCAAAGGAAGAATTCGGTTTTGACCTGGGAGATACCGAGGGCGCGGCCGGGAAACCATCCGGTATTTTCGGGCATTTGAAAGTGTTCCACATTTGGGTAATCTGTTTTGTTGATAGGAGTAAACAAATCGACCGGAGAATCATCGGCGATTATCACATGAATATCTGGGTAAAAGTTTTTTATCGAATCCAGCAGCTGGTACAAACATTTGTATCGCATGAATGTCTAAAATTGAACATATTAACTCCCGTGACCCAGATGCTGTTAGGCTTAAGATAAGTGTACGGCTTGCTAAGACCAAAGTACAGTACTAGGATACAATATGGGCATATTAGGTTTCTCAAACATTACATGTACATCTCATGTATTACATGTATATCACTCAAATTGTTGTTAAAAAGCTTTCAGATTGCACCATCTTCAGCGTTTTTTTAGTATAACCGTTTATGTTTTTTCTCAATAAGCTGCCTTGGCGATTCAACGATCACCAGTAGAGCATTTGAAAAAATTTCGAAAATACCAAAACGATTGTATTCGAGACAACATCGCCGTTTCACCGCGACCCTTTGGATGTCGAAAGCCCCCATACTCTTTAGGGGTTTTTGGTTTGTGCAAAACGACTGCAGCCTTCAAACAGCTGGCAATTCGTAACTTTCCGAGTCCATCGAGAAAAAATTCGCGATGCGCCGTTTGATTAAACATTGGGTCCATTCGGACCGCTCCCGCTGAGGCCGTCCTGGCCAAAAAGAAATTTTTAACTATGTCGGCCGTGTAGCAATCGGGAAAACTTTTCAATGGTATTTTCACCTCCGCCGATCTCACTAGACAGTAACCGTCTGTACTCGAGATAGGCTGTCCAAACGGATAAATTAAAATAGTACTCAAAAAGCAATGTTGGGACAATATTATGGCTTTTTTGACTCAGAAGTTTTGAGACCTTAAATCTAATTTATGACGTTAATGGGTGAACGGAGCAAAAACTGGATTATTAATCGGAATCCTTTAATGATAATAGCCCCAATTTACCCTAAAAGCGTTAAAAACCGATAATTTTACGTGTTTTTGAATTAAATAACGGGAATTACCGGTCAATTAACGGTCAGATGAAAAAATGAATTACAGAATCGGAATTCTTAGCCCTAATTTACCATAATAGATAATTTATAACTCAACTTTTGTTCTAAAATTTGTGGTTATGGCTTATTTTTCCCTCCCTAAGCTTCAAACCTAGACCGTTGTACCGTGTCAAGGCTCTCCAATTTGGACAGCCTACCTCGGGCGCATATTCAAATGTCTCTTATCTGACCACTCATCTGACTGCGTTGAACCAACACCTCCGCCAATTATATCATATCCCGTTTGTCTGGCAATTTCTAGTAATTTCTCTATTTTCGTCTGCTCATCGAAATAAAAATCATCGTCGACCCAAAGAAAAAATTCCGTCTTGACCTGAGAAATGGACAATGCCCGACCGGGAAACCAACCGGTTTTTTCAGGCATACGGTACATAGGCTTTTCAAACTCAAGCTAAATGTCCAAAAAATTGCAAAAATTGTCAAATTCCAATGAAAAAAATTACGAGTGGGATTTGGAAATTTTGCTCTTTAGAAATGAGCTGGAAAAGCCTAGCGATACTGTTGCACATTAGGGTAGTTATTTTTGTCAATCGGTTTGAAAAGTTCGTCTGGCGTATCGTCGGCAACAATGATGGTTATGTTCGGGTAATATTTTTTGATAGAATTGAGCAGGGGGACCAGGCACACATATCGAATAAAAGTCTAACGGAAAGTACTGAAATATAAAACGTACGGAAAATTACAAACACCAGAATAATAAAGTGGTATGTACGCAACGACATATCTGTTTCCGTGTCATTAGTCCCTATTGTTCATTTTTTCTAGACAAAATGGTCCTATAATTATTTTGGGCAATAGAATTCATTTAATCAAAAACCAAATTATAGAACTTAAAAAGTTAGTAAATAATGTGGAAAAATATAATTCTCAAAATGTATATAGTGAGCTCTAGAATTTTTTGAAGGTCATATTTTTAAACTTAAAAAATTCTAGTGCTCACTACATACATTATAAGAATTCTATTTCCCACGTTTTCTTATTAACTTTTTGAGTTATATAATTTGGCAAAATTGTTTCTTTGAATAAATGGATTTTTTTGGCCCAAAATAATTAAATGACGGTTTTTGCCGGAAAATGCAAAATAGGGACCAATGACACGGAAACAGATATAGATGTTGGTCACAAACGTTTGCTCATCTTCCAAATCGTGGCGAAAATCTTATATCTTGACAGATTTTAGCCCTTATGCAAAAGTGTCAAGATATGGGCCATATAACTGTTTGTGATTCTCCAGAGTCGGCCATCGCTTTAATTTCAAATTTTTGGAAATGGATCAATTGAAACTTCACCAATTCATGCAACACCATCACCCATATTATATCCATTAATACTTTATCCATTAGACGGTATAAAAATTATCTGTAAATACAATGTACCGCTTATTATTATTTTTGAAATTATTAAATATACAAATTACACCATATCACCATAGTACTGTACTTTATCAAATAAATAAACTTTACCTTAGTCACAATGGTGACTGAAGAGGCAACATCATTTTTCTCCCGAAAGCTCAGTACTGGCAGTTTATTCCGTTTAATCGTGACGGGAAATGTGATCTGACAGGTTGCGACGGACGAATTGAGCCACACGGTAATGTAATCGGTCATCGGCCGGGCATCATAAACATGCGTATGATATCGCACGGTTTCTAGCGCTTGTTTGACATTTTCCAAGTTAGTTGTTGAAGAAATATTGCTCTTTTCGATTTTAAAAACGGTATTGTCGGCCTCAAAAGTTCCCAGATGTGATGAAATGGTTAGTGAAACAGTTTCGTTTCCTTCAATTAAAATCTCAACTGGCACATTGAAAGCTTCAAACGGGGTTATTGTTAGGCCAGAAGCAACGTATTCGATTGGACATCTAAATATTCGTTTACGCAAGGGACAATATAAACGATAATCAAAAAATCTGTACAAAAAAAATAATTTGACCCTTCTTCTTCTACGCCAAATTAAAAAAATACTGGATTGTATGTTAAAATATTTTCCGGGATGTCAACCTACGCACTACCCATTTGAGTCAAACCTTTGCATTGCAATTTGCATTTGAATGAAGACGTTTTTTGAAAATTTTAAAGTTAATTCAAATGGTTAGGTGGTGTACGTGTTTTTTTTGTAAAACGGGAAGATAATGGAAAATACGGATTACGTAACTCGAAAGTATTGCGAAATACATTTTTTCTTAAACAATAAAAAAATGAAAAATACGGATTTCGGAACCCGAAAATATTTTGCAATACAAGTTAACAATGTAGACAACCAAGATCAAGTAAAATAGTAATTATGTAATTATTGAAGTCAGAACTACAGAACAATTAAATGCGATTCTAGATTATATGCTTTTTCACTCCTGGTAATTGTGACCATTTTTTTTTGCTTGAAAATGCGTATGCGAGTTTTTTTTTTTTGACAAACTAATAAGTAAGTAAATAGTTCTTACGTACCTTGAATTGCTTTTGATCAAAGGCGGTGTATACTGATCAAAGAAATTGTCGCGCAGGAACCTTTCGTAATCTTCTGACCTTTAAAAATATAAGTATTAGAAAATATATATTAAGCCACTATATTTGTAAAAATGTGCCTCAGATTAAATTAATTGTTGGTATTATACGAAGAATACTGTAGATTATAATTTTAAGGCATGCCGTTGCATGTTTCCGCGGCCCATTTTTCGTTTTTTTTTTTTTGGAAAAAGCGATTCACGTTGAAGAATATGAAAACCTTTTGAGATTTAATAATTTTTTTTATGATTTTTTCAATAAATTTCGATGCGGACTTTTTGACCAATCTACACAAAGATAAAAAAAAATTCGTATATTTGGATATTCTTAAACGTGAACCGATAGTGTATAATTTTGTTCGATAAAAACCTGATTTTTTTAGTCTCGGGATACCACGCGCTCTTCCCTAATGCGACGTCGTAAAATATTTTTGGACCGGCATGCGCACTATCGGGTTCATCGCAATCGCACGTTTTATTGTCGGTGGGCGATCGCCACGCTTCCTTGCCGATCAAATTTCCAATGTCCAAACTGGTCGTAAAATGGCGTTTATTTTCGGTTATATCTAAGCTCTCTTTTCGAATCGTCCTCGCCCAATCGGTGTCATCCCATTTTATGACTTCAGGTGTGGGTGTTGTTGGCAGCTCCGTCGGCTGGAGTCCTGCTGCTAGTTTTTCAGCGATATTTATTTCAACGAAATCGACGACTAACTCTTCAGAAAAACGAATCGGGGGCGTGATTCGTTCACAAACAAGTACGAAGACTGCCCCGAGAACAAATGCGACAATTGTCCGCCTGTCGATTTGCGGAACAAGTCTGTCCATATTTTCTCTAAAAACAAAAACGTTAGCGTGATGAAAACTCGACTGGACAGTCCAGTCTGGACTACGGTGTGTCAAACCTCAAAATTTGCCAAATTTGTATTCTATAAATTAAAACGGAATAATTCCATATTAATAAAAAAATCATCGTGAAATAGAAAATCGATGGAACTCTCCCATCGATGCGTACGAATTTCTAGAAAGCAAATTTGGCAAATTTTAAGGTTTGATACACCGTATCAGAAAATATCTAGAAAACGATGACATTTTTAATTAACATTTTTATTGCGTTTTTGTGTGTTCAGCGAATTAGAACTACTTGTTTTATTCTAGCACCAGTGGTTCGACACCACTCAGTCTGTCTTGCAGGTGATATTTCTCTAGAGGTGATAATTCAAAAAAGTCTCTAGAATGCTAGAGAATACCTAGAATTTTGAACGATATCTAGATAATCTCGTTTTTGACGTCAGTGTGCAAATTTATACAATAAGATAAACTTTTACGACATACAAATGAAATAACTGTACAATTATCATAGATTATAGATGTAATTTCATATTATTTTAACAACCTGGTTGAAAGAATATTACAGTTTCATAAGTCCACTCTTTCTTGTTAGAGTATATAAATTAGAGACTATAAGGCATAGCGGCTTTGTTATAATCTAACAAATACGATTTTGGTGAAAAAGTAATGAAGTAAAGTATTGAGCGTCCACCGTAGAAATGTTTCAGATTCGTATTCTAGATTTTTTTCAATCTGCCATTTTCGAGCGAACAAAATGAATAAATCTCTAGAATACGGAAAATTCTAGAATACGAATCTTAGACATTTCTACGGCGGACGCTCCATAAACCCAAATTACTTACACCATTATCTAGAATTGTTATGCTAAAAAATGAGGTAGTGGCCAAAGTAAATGCAATGAGGGTTAAGAACGTGAACGAGTTAGGGTTTTGTGAAACATACTATATTGCACATCTTATATGAAAACATTTTATACTCCCCGGACAATATAACTCTACAATTTTAATCATAATATACACGGCAATTTTATAGGTCCGGCTTGCATAATGTTAAATAAAAAATAAATATTGAAGCGTCTTATTTAGTTCGATTATTGCGTTTTTCATCAAATTTTAGATATAGGAATCGGCATCAAGGCGTTTGGCATATCATATGCCGCATATGACAATTAATAATTAAATAAATAAAGTCTTTTTTGAGGCTCAAAAAAAATCAAAACGCCCCGCCTTGCCAAGCCTTCACAAGAGAGATAAAAATAAGGATTGGCTGGTCGAAAAAATCTGACCTCGGTCCCTGTACTCTACTTTTCGATTCTGAGCCGAATGGCATTACCAGTTTTCTTTCGATTTTTTCGGCCAACCACTCCTTATTTTTTTTCTCTCTAAGCTACAGGGATGTGGTTATAAGATGGAGCTAAAAACTGACTTTACCTTTGAGGTGACTCTTTTACTGAAACGGGCCACTCTTTTACAGAGTAAACTCTATTTGATTTCATCATTTTTATTCGAGCTCTAGCAAAGTGTGATGCCGAAAAGAAAGAAAGGTTGAGTTTTATACTCAAATGGCCATCTTGATAAATTTCTAGTGGCCTCTTTTAATCAGTCACCTGTTTTTAATCAGTATACAAAATATTGAAATTCTTGAGATTAGATAGATTGACGATACGGTAGATAGAACAATGATATCTACCTATCCTTAATTACCGGTATGTCGCGAAAATGAAGCGGAACAGACTCCGGGTCAACACATCAAAAATTATTCGACTTTGTTGTAAAATGTTAAAAAAGACATGATTTGATCAAAAATACCTTAATATAATATTAATATAATATTAATATAATATTTGAATAACTTGGCTTGATGAGCCATAATATGAAACCTTATAACCAACATTTCCTGTAGCCTTTAGTTGTGAATATTAAATCTCGGATACAGCTGGTGTGGTAACGAGTTGACACTTTCGTTTCCGATTTTTTCGTCAAAAACTGTCAACTCGTTCCAAACTGTCACTTCGTTCCAAACTGTCACTTCGTTCTGTCACTTTTGCCAAAAAAAAACTCGCAAAAAATGTCACTTCGTTCCCAACTGTCAACTTGCCATGTGTCAACTCGTTGCCACACCAACTGTATACCAACATATCAAACCACAAATAAAAACATCTAATCACATTTAACTATCTTTATTTAAATTAATAATTATAAAAAAAATTTCCTTTAAAAAAGGGCTAATTTAAGTACTACCACTTCATTCTGCACCGGTATTGGCTACATTTGGCGTATTGGAATGTTTTTTTTTTCTCAAGTGGGATTCATAGCATTAATTGCCAGCAACGCATTTAAAATAATTCCTAAAATACCACAATGATTTGATTCGGTATCTCATGTCACTAAGGTCTTGTTTCTTTGGACTTCTAAATTTCCGGTATTCTTCTTCGACATCCGATTTACAGGTGGCTGGCGAGTGGCCAATCCAGCATCGTTTCGGACAGGCGGCAATCCGCAGTTTTCCAAGGCCGTCTAGAAAATATTCCCGATGTGCAACCTGATTAAACATGGGATCCATGCGGACTGAGCCCGCAGTAACGGTTCGAGCCAAGAAAAAATTTTGAACAATATCGGCGGTGAAACAATCGGCGAATCCCGCCAGAGGTACTTTGGCGACTGCTTGTCGACTAAGATTGGGTTTCTAACGTTTTCTTACAATAATGAGTTTAAGCGCTTGTGTGAAAAATATAAAGGACTTTTTTTTATAAAGAATAATCAAAAATGCAATTTGCCCAAAGTAACGGATTTATGTTAAAAACTGACTTGACCTTCTTATGGTCAAAATTCTGACGTTCTAGCTTGGAAAACGGCCAAAAACGGTTTTTTTGCAATTAATGCATTGATTTTTTTTTCTTACAAGTTTTTACTAACATGTGTTAAATAGCAATATTCTGACAAAAGGAAAAAACCGTAAGTTGCCCGGTTAACCGCTTGTGAACCCGTTTAACCGTTGTGTTTTTGTGGTAAAATCGACCGTAAAGTGTCTAAGGGTGGTCGCAGAGCTTCCGAGAGTATGCCCATTCGATTCAGGATCATCGATTTGTTTATCGTGCAAATTACCAATAATCAAGGAAGTGAAAATAAAAAAGGACAAACGTCCTTGTTTTTGGTTCGGGTACTGCTGTTTGGTTTTGGTCGGGGGTTAAATATTCAATAAAGTTTTAAAAAATAACGCAAAACATCTTATATCTGAAAACATTAATTGGACATTTATTTCAGGGGGTTAAATATGATATGGATTTGAACCCTAACTGAGGCAATGTCCTTCCGGACTAGGGCGAATGTTTAAATGTCGTTTTTCGGACCAAGCGTTATCTTTGTTTTGTCCAACACCACCCGCGATAAGGTCGTATCCGGTATTGCGCGCTACCGCCACCAGCTGCTCGATTTTAGTCCCCGAATTTAACACAAAATCGTCGTCACACCACAGAAAGAACTCGGTTTTTACTTGGGAGATGCCGAGTGCACGACCGGGAAACCATCCGGTATTTGGCGGCATTTTAAACTGCTCAATATTTGGATAAGTTGTTGTATTAACTCGAACATACATTTCTTCGGGCGTATCGTCAACAATAATCACTTTTAAACCGGGATAGAATTTTTTAACAGAATCCAGCAACTGATATAAACAAGGGTACCGCATAAAAGTCTGAAAAAAATTTTAGTAATCAAAAATTTATATAAATGTCAAATTATGCTACACAGAGCCCTCGGACTGTATTTGAGTTTTTTTTATAATATAAGTTTTTTCACGACTAATTTGTTATACTGTGTTGATTTAATTTACTCATGGTTACGGAATTTTGTTACCGAACCTTGTTATCAAGGTCAAATACAGAGTAAACATTTAACTCATGATATCTAGAAACCTTTTCACAGGTATATCTGGTACAAAAATGCGGAGTTCAGTTAAAGGGGCTCCAATAAAGGCTACATATCTGTGTGGGAATTATCGTAGTTATTAGTCGCCCTTCATTAAGAATAAGTGAAGCGTTAGATAATTTTACCGCGCGTGTTTTCTAACTCCACCTGAGGTTATTCTACGAGTAATATTTTGTAAAAAAAAATACGACGATATTAATTTTTTTAGCTCAGTTTTTTTTTAATTATAAATATGTAATAGCCTTCTAGGGTACTACAAGTAAGGTGTTCCAAGCTTTTGAGTATATGAATACCACAGACAATACAACAAAAAAACCCGTACTACAATTTTTGTATTTTTTTCTGAATTTGTAGTTAAAAAAATTGTAGTTGAAAATTTTCGTATATGTTGTCAAGGTTTAAATTTTAAATTTAAATAAACCACGCCAAAAATTATTGGGAAAATAAAAAAACGGGTCGGGTAAATCTTCCAAAAACTCCAATGCATCAAAAATCTTGAAAAAGTGTCAAACATATTTTAGTGAACTTATTTCCGGCCCTTATTTGGCACCGCATCTATTTCATTAAAAGTAAGCATCGCAGGCTACAGTCCCGGCTTGCAAATTGTGCACCCTCAAATTGTGCACGACTGCCAAATTGTGCACTTTTTCAGGAAAATTTACGTGACTGCCAAATTGTGCACGTTTTTTCACACCGATGTTTTTGCAAACGACCTTCAAATTGTGCACATTTTCCAGACCAATGTTTTACAAAACGACTTTAAAAGTGTGCATTTGTTTCATTTGTTAGGCCTAGCAGACAAACTAAAATCTTATTTTTACTTCCAAACGACCACCTAGATTGATTTTGCATACATTTTTAACTCGAAAAGACCCTAGGAAATTTTGTTTAATATGTTGGTATATAAATGTTTTTTGGCTCATTGTCGGGTAAAATAGCAATGTCACATATTTTTTTGGAATTTTGACCAAAATTACGACAAAACATCCGGTATTAGTTCAAAAATAGCGAAAGTTTTTTTGGAAAAATATGGTCAAAAAATTTACAAAGTTAAAATTACAAATTGTTTCAAGCGTTAAATTATGAATAATCCAAATAAAAATAAAGACTCGTAAATTGTGCATCGACCGAAAATGCTAAGTTGCTTCACCGTACGTTTAGCTATATCAAGTTTAGACTTATATGAAAGGGTTTTCCGAGTTGAATCAGAATATAAAAAGTAAAAAGTTGTCTGACGACGGAGTTAAACAAAAACAGCGTAAAAAGTTTGAGTTATTATGTGTACCATGATGAGCGACTGCCAAATTGTGCACGACTGCTAAATTGTGCACGACTGCCAATTTGTGCACGTTTTTCGGAAACGCAAATTGCACAATTTGAAGGTCGGGACTGTATATAAAAATACCCGACAAGTAGTCGTGTAGCCCGCAAGGAAAAAAAATCTAATCTTTTTCTAACAGTACGGCCGACCTTAATCCGCTAATTTATAAAGCAGTTATCCTAGGCACCAGTTTAAACTTAATATTAAAACCATTGTTCGTTTTAGTTATTTTTAATGACCTATCTTTGCCGAAAACAAAATTCTGAATAAAACAGAAAAAATGTACGAAAATATTACCTTTGTTACAATGGTGACTGACGAAACCAGATCGTTGTCGTTTCGAAAACTCAAAATCGGCAGTTTGTTGCGTTTAATGGTGATTGGGAATTTAATTTGACATGTTGCAACCGACGAGTCGAGCCAAACGGTTATGTAATCGGTCATTGGCCGTGCATCAAACACATAGGTATGATATCGGACAGTTTTGAGCTCGTTCTTCATTACGCTCAAGTGCTGTGTGCCTGTGAGTTTGCCTTGGCAAGGTTTGAAAAAACGTTATTTTTTCGAATTTTTGTAATACACAAGTTAAGTACTTAACCGTCCATTACTTAACCGTCCGGAACCGGCTTAACCGTCCACTTTTTAGCTAATTTTTTTTTCAGAGCTAACGCCTACGCCCTATGCCCTTAACCGTCCAGTTTGCCTTAACCGTCCGTTCTCTAGTAGATTATTTTGAAAATTTTCTCTTTGTTTCTCTAAAATTAATGTCATATACCAATATTAAAACTTTTTCAATGGTCAATTGAGTAAAAAAATATGAAATAGTAAGAAGTAACAGTCATAGAAAAGAGTCACGTGTTATAGGAGATCGAAGTTCTTATATAAAAATGCCTATTTTTGCTTAACCGTCCACTTCGTTGTTTTTAAATTTCCCCAAAAAAATCGCCTACGCACTACCGGCTTAACCGTCCAGTTTTGAAAAAAATTTAGTGGACGGTTAAGTACTTAACCTGTGTATATTGAGAATGAGAATGATAACATCAATTTATAAGTCGCTTCTAGAATTCTGAGAACAAAATCAAAAAGTAGTTCCCAAAAATTCACTTCCAATTATTAAAAAGAGGTGATGGAACTTTGAGTTCCACATACACCTATGCAGTTATACTGCAATTTTTATAATTTTACTTTCAGCATGCGCCCGGCAGAGTTATGTTGCCGTTTTTTGCGAAAGTTTTGGTAAAATAACTGAGCAGACTGTGTAGATAATATTCCACAATTCAACCTTGTTCCCTTGTTCAATCTCGAAGATGGTTTCGTTCGCATTGAAAGTGCCAATTACAGAGGTGAATTTGATGCTTATTGACTCGTCACCGTCAATTAGCAGTGTGATGGGAATGATAAATGATTCAAATGGCGTTACTGTTAATCCAGATGCAATATATTCAATTGGGCACCTACATTGATAAGCATGAGTTTCTTATGCCACTTTTTTATTTTCAGAAAAAAATTTTGAACTAGTTTTGAAATACTAACCTCTGATTACTTTTTATCAAAGGCGGACTATATTGATCGAAGAAATTGTCGCGAAGAAATTTTTGATAATCATCGGCTCTGAAATTATTTTTTAAGAAAATCTTGAGAAATATAATACGGCATCATTTTCACATTTCCTTCCCAAGTTATTTTTTTACGATAATACACTTAAATTTATTTTAAGATTTTTGTCGTACAAGCTTTGTACTACAAAGTGTGTTTACCTCGCATCGTAAGTGGTAAATGGCGCATTAAAATAGTTATAGAATTTAGTCGCTCACACAGTCATTCATTTGTAAAAAATTCCAAATTGAATTTATACATCCGGTCAAATGATTTTTTGGGCGTTTTATGGTAAATTTTTAAATGCATTTCATACGTTGGTGATGCTTGTTTTAGCTCTACGCTACCACGATTATGCGATTTAACTGAAAATATACTATTTGAATGTCATTCAAATCAAAATGTTAGAAAAAATATAATCATTTAGGATCTAGGACCCTATGGCACCGTATTTCTGTAATTTTTAATAAAACGTTCCTTTGGCGATAAATTTCAGAGAATATTGGATTTTTGAAAGACTTTTTTAGAAGAAATACACAAAAATTTCTAGAGAAAAGTGTTTTACTAAAACTGAAATTCCCCCGGAAAGAGTTTTCATCTAAAAAATGCGGTGCCGAATTCAATATACAGTTTCATTGGTAATTTTATCATGCTTAAATGTATTGTTTTAGTAGTTTATCAAATACCAAAAGTTCTTTTCGAATAAATCCTACAGAGCAAACACACCTGAGTTGTGTAACAGCCGGAAACCATTCACTCTTGGCCAACGCAATTTTGTAAAACGTTTTTTCCTTTTCATCTTCATTACATTCGCAAGTTTTATCTTTGTTCGGCGACGAATAAGATTCGAGCAACCTTTCCCCAAAAATACTCATGTCGAGATTCGTCTTAAGGACGGGTAAATAGAGTTGTCTACTTATAATAACTAAAAACATAAAATTGGCTTATCCTATACAATTTGATTAAAAAATGCTAAATACACTTGTTACTACGGACATTTAAAGCATTTTACTCCAATAATTTAATCAATTGCGTAAAAACTCTAAGAGAAGATAAAGGTTCAAATATCAATTATCTTCAACTTTATGGCTTCTTGGGGTCTACGGAAATAGTTATGATTAGGGGGTGGTCCACCCCTAGTTATTATGCTCGAAACCATCTTATGTGACGCTATGTCGATTTTTACAGAAAAAAATAAAGAAATATTATTAATATTATTAATTATATACGTTAAACGTAGTTGATGCCGTGTAATATCTTCCTGAACTCAGCTGAGCCTATTTTCGAAAAATCAAATTTGTAAACAACGCTATTGACCCGTCCTTAAAGTGTCGTTTATTCTCGACAATTCGCAGGCTTTCTTTGTCGATTTGCCTCTCCCAGTCCGTATCATCCCATTTTTCCACGTTTTTGGTCGCGACTTCCGTAGGCCAGTCCACTTCTCGGGTAGACTTTCCATCTATGTTGAGGGTGACTAAATCAAGGACGACTTCCCGCGACAGTTTTATAGGGGGCGTCACGCGTTCACAGAATAAAACGAAGACGGCACCGAAGATAAATGCCGTAATAGTTTGTCTGGTAATTGCTGGAATTGTCAGCATGATAGTGCTAGAAAAATATTGGTTATTTTTGAACAAACACATTTCACAGCAGTTTATGAGTTTTCGTCATTTAACCCGTACATGTACCTATTTCTGAGCACAAGTTTCAAATACAAATGCTGTGCCGCACAGCCTGTGCGATAGGTAAAACTATTTTTCGACAACAATTACCACGATGATGATTTTTTTTTCGGTTCAATTACCTTTTTTATTTGTTGCGAACATTTCTTTGGAAACTCCATCAGTAAGGTCCATTAAACCTTTGAGATTCATACTCAGTCACAATTTCTTAAAATCTCTTAACACGCATCTTGCTGTGTTTCTCTCAAGTTTACTCTCTGCTAAATGACCCGGAATCATATCTTCTTCCAAAGTTTAATCTTAACTTTACAAAAGTTCGATCCTCCACACCATCTAACCAATTGAAATTGTAGTTCACATTTGAACTAATAATTTTCATTTGAAATAACGTTTTTTTTTCTGAAATTTTCAACTTATTCGAATGATAAAATATTTTTTTTAGAAAATTTGGTGTTATTTCAAATGATCAGGTAGTGTATATAGTCATTATCGTCATTCTACTCTTTCTGAGTTAACAACCGAGTTAACTAAATAGTTATAATTTAACACGTTTTTTTACAAAAAGAAAACTCATTTGAAAACGATTGCATTTAATTAACGAAAATCCCCCCAAAATGCGATGTTCTATGCAGTACTTATTATTTAACAACTTTAAAATACTATTTATTATCCAATAAAGCAACGTGAACAAGTTTATATGTTATTTGTTCGTAAAATTTCTCGTTTTAATATTTTCCTAGTTTTCAGCTGAATAAAATCCAAAATGAATGAATACACAAAACTTGGTTTCCAGCAAATTGCTAGAAATCGACATTTACCTATCAAGAATATGAAAAGGGCCTTAAATGTCTAACTTTGTCTCTGTGAGTTAAACGAACAAATATTCCTTTTTTTTGGCGCTCAGACTAACATCTTTCTAATTTTGCCCGGAGCTATCTTTTTCCCTCAATGAATGAAGCGTATAATTTTTGGATGAATAGGGGGAATTTCTGCATAAAATTCAATATCATTAAAATTCATTGTCATTCAATGACTAAATAATTCTAAACAATTTTATTCAATAAAATAATAACCCTTTTTGCCATTATATCATAAAAAAGCTATGATTCATAGCTAAGTCTAAAGCCTATCTGCTGTGGCCAATCATGTGGGTTACTTTAAAAATTACTACAATTTCAGAATTGCTACAATATCAAAGTTATTAGAATTAAAAAAAACATACTACCAGCCGGTGTCTCTCACAATACAATGTATTGAAAAACCTACATCTTGATGGGCCACCGTGTGGACAAAGTTTAACAATTTGGAAAAAATATCCCAACGCTCCCAACGCGTTCGGATGAAAATTGCCCACAACGCCCCCAACGCGTTGGTTGGGTGTTGTGTGATGGCTATTGTTCACGGCTTATAGTCTTTAGGCCCGTTTTGTGGTCCCTTTAGGTCTTTTTGTATGTTTTTTTTGGTCTTTTCTCTCTTAAAATGATGTTTTCAGGCCCGGCCCGATATTTCACCAAATGCAAGCACCTTGACTGATTAAGTCTACTAATCGACGTTTACAAGCGCTCTCGGTAATCCCGATCATATATTGGTACATCGTATATTGTGCTTTCGATTTTAACGATCAACTTTTTACTGATTTTTTATGGTCTCACTGTTTCCTAAGGTTCTACGGAAAAAAATGGTCCTATCTCAGAGTCCATAACTTAACTTGTCAATACAAAAAAAAACTCTGTAGTATACACTCTTTCTTCGTTCTTCGCCCTAAGATTTTCAATTAAACGTCAAAAATGATGTAGTACTTATGCTTGGACCGTCATGGTACATCCGCTGACAATGACCCGTTATGATTCTGTTATTACCGGGGTTATTACAACAAAAGCTAAACGATCCTCGGTGTCGTAAATAAAAGCCGGCTTTGATAATTATTGCCAAACTATCCACATCGGGCATTTCCAACAACATAAAATTTACCAACTTAACTTTAAGTTCGGAAAGTAATAAGCCAAAAGTCATTTGATAGAAAAAAAAGAAAGTTGACCATTCGACGTAAAATTTAAAAGTGAATTGTAAGGAACTTATGGGGTTTTGACTCATCATTACCAAGTTTCGTAATGAAGTTGATTTAAGCCCTCAAAATGGGCCATTCTTCAGTCCCGGTAAAAAGTGCCTTGGTTAATTTAATTTGGTCAACAGTAAGTTTATACAGTTGCTTGCTAGGCATGTGAACTTTAATTCATATATATATCATAAAGCAAGAAAACGTTACTGCTAATTTAAACTTGACAAAAAAAAAACCGGTATTAAAATTTTTTTTCATTAAAACTCACCTTCATTTTCTCTTAACTCGTCCCCGTGCGCGAAAAGAAATAACCCCGTCCCCGTTATATAAAATAATATAAACTTCTTTAAACTTCTTGCTGCAAAAAGTTTCCTTTTTTACATAAATTATGTTACATAAATTATGTAACATAAATTATGTATGTACATAAATTATGTATTTACAAATTATGTTACATAAATTATGTATTATACAAATTTTAAACATGTGCACACGTTAAACTTTTCAGGACCACTCCTCTGTTAAAAATCTTATAGCTCATATCTTAATTGTTGTATTTGCTTTGATTTGGAGTTCTCGATTTTTTGGTCAACATTTTAAGGTGTTTTACCATATAAAATCTTATAACTGCTTTTGACATCATTTTTCGCAAAGTTATTCACTGGTCGCTCAATTAACGCATAAAAATGCTTTGATTTTTAAAGTATCTCTGATTTCCCACTACATTTTTACGACTGTCATGATGCCATATAATTTATGTTATCTTTGGAGCGCAACACACAACAATTGACTTTTTTTTATTTTCTCAAACTCAGAAATTTGATTTCTTTCTACCAAACGATTAATTATAATTACAATATAATTAACTATAACAATACGTTAAAATTGCCTTGATGATAAATATTGTATTTGTTTAATTTTAATCCAAAATCATTTTTTGTTTGTGAACGCGCAATTATCTGTATTCAAAAGAAAAAAAGTGTAAAATTTTCATAATGAAAATATAATTTATAATGTCAGTGTATTATGGCATACAATGGCCACAAAATCATGCAAAGACATTAAATCTGATATCAAAACAAGATTATAAATCGTAATCTATTATAAGTTTTGACGGCTGCCGGTATCATTTTTACGAAAAAAATAAAATGACGTATTTTACGCGAGGAACGTTCCGACACCCACGACGCAACATAAATTTTACGGTATAATGTCAACCGAAAAATAGATTCATGGCCATGCATGGGGAATTTTAATTAATTCTACCCATATACTAATCTTATTTCGTTCTAAATGACAGTAAAAAAGGCCAGTATTATTAGAGATAACGTTACAAAATTTCACGGTTCTTCGCATCAAATTAAAACCCGCTGAGATTACCGTTTTTATTTTATTTTAACTCGTCCACGTTTTTTGTGGAAGTATTTTGCCACGAACTTTTTCTTTTCGTTAAATTAATATGTTAGAATATTCAGATTTTAAAACAAAAAATGCCGTATCCAAGAAAATTTTGTTTTCTTTTTTTTGAAAGCGAATCGAAAATTGGAGAGGGGTACTTTTTTTCGTGAATAGCGCTAGACTGACTTGCGGTCTGAGGGCCTCCCACGCGCGATTCGATTTCAACGACAACAAATCCGTTTCCTATTACTTTTTTGTTGTTGTTTTAACCCTATATTACTTTCGAACGATTAATAATTGTTTTTGAACTCGACGGAGAAAGATTATTTTTATTAATGACACATTTTGATGGGTTTTTTATCAAACTTATTCAGAGACAATTAAAGCAAATTTAAACAGTTAAGTAACATGTTATACCACAACATTCAGATTTTTTTGCCACTTTTCATTAAAAAAAGTATTTTCAAAAGTATTAAGCATTTCTAAGTTGTTCAAAATCTGCCAAAACATATCAACTTTGACCTTATGGAGTGAAATACGCTCAGCGCTCAGTGCGCGATGAACAAAAAACAATGTACAAAATAGCTAAAACCGAGAATGACAAAAATTCTATGGTTAATTTTGAACATAAAAGTAAACGAAGGGTATTTCTGTTCTTTTAATTGACTCTTTTATCATGCATATGCTCCTAAACAGGTGAAAAGTACCTAAAAGCGGTCTAAAACGGGTGCGCCCCTTTAATTGCACTCTGGNTTTTTTTTTGGTGTAATCACCGCATTTCATAATCTCTTTTGACGTGGGCGAAAAAAAATTGTTAAAATCATGCTTTCCCGTCCAAAATTGGGATATGGGACTACTCTTTAGCGCTGTTTGATAACAATTATATGTTCGGTTATTTTGATACATGAGTTATAAAACATAAAAATTAATAGTTATAATTCGGTTGTTTCTCTTTGCAACGAACTATTTATCGTTTTGAGTTAATTGGTGCATCATATTTAACCAGTGCTAATTTTGCTCTATTGACTGATTTATTTTGTTGAACCTGCAAATTTTTTCTATTTTTTCAACAAATCATTTTTGTTAAGGGGAGCCTGGAGAGCAGTAACATAAATTTTGTTTATTGTTATTCAACACTATTCGTTGTTTATAATTACTAGCCTGTTGTTGTTGTTTACTATGTATTTCCACAAACCTCATTTTCACGATGCATGCAAATGGTAATTTAACACAAAATATTAGATAAACGAAAAAGAGTTCAAATTGACCCAAGTTTTTTTTAGTTTTTGGAACAAAAAAAATCGTTGAAACTAAGATATATGGTGCGGTTTAACCGAAAAATCACGACGGCGAAACAAAATTTAAAAGGGAGACCTGTTTTGGCGCTCTAGGGCATTTTTAGGACAAAAAGTACCAAAACGATAACCCCATTTCCGACAAAAGTGTCACACTAACCACTCGTGGTTACAATTTAGAAGAGGGTTTGAAAAACACAAACTTAGTTTTCATCCCAAATGAACCAAAAATAATTTGTGGGCAAAAAAAATTAGTCGGCTTAAAAACTGTAAACAAACAACCACACGTTCGTGACATGAAGTGACAAGCAATTGTACATAGATTTGGACTTCATAAGTATCCTAAATTATATATTATTGGTCAAGGCTGCAGAATTCAAATTGTTTTAATAATACATTATGGGCACACAGGCTATTTAAGCTCCATCACTCCTCTAATAACCGTATTCTCGATTATTAAAATGCAATTGCTGATTTATGTTTTAAGTAAGTGTTTTAGTTGTTTTTGAATATGCGATCAAGGTAATGGTGTACGAATTCGTTGCCAGCAATTTTATAAACTGATGAAATTGAATATGAAATACCAACAGTACAGTTTACGGAATATAAGAATTGTTTACAAACTTTTCTTGCCAGAAAAGTTACTACATCTTTAATCCACAAAGAATTAATTTGTAATTAATTTGTAATTATTGGTAATAGATTGTTCGAGTTTAACTTTTAAGTTATACTTAAAGTGATACCGCCTGTCATTAACCGCCCAAAGATCCTTGAATTGATTAAAACTCGAAATTTGATAATGAAACTGCTCTTACAATTTTCCAGATATTGAATTCGTTTTTTTGTGTTAACGAATTGTATCAACAGATCGGACAATCGTGCTGTTTTCGATTTTTTGAAAAAAATTCCCCGCAAAAAACGGCAAAAAGTCAACCGTTTGGCTTTGATTTTGAATCTAAAAATTGAAAATCAAAAATCTGAAACAACACGAGTCCGAAACAAAGCAATACAAAACCAAGTTTTATTTTATTTTGGAAAATCAGAGTTTTCAATTAATTTTTTGTCATTTTTTTAGTAGCGCTCTCTGTTCGATCTTATGATCGACCTAAATTTTTGTCCGACGTCAACAACAACAAAAAAAGATTACTGTTAACCGTAAAGCTATCCAAAAGTTGAAATAATTTTAATTCCGTTGACTTTTACTAGGTCGTAACATTTTATCTAATTTGTCTACAATTGTATAGCCAATTAGTCCGTTATTGTCACGATGAGTGACGCAATTAAGGAGCATAATTACGAAATTTTTTAGGGATTCCTATTAAGAATCTATCCGAAATCTACTAGGATTCCTACTAGGAATTTATTAGTGAAAAAGATCAATCAGATATTCTGGTAAATAATTGAAAGTGAACAAATTGAGTAAGGTCATTCTCGACGGCCATCAAATGAAAAAAACTTGTACTGTATGTAATACACCAGGTGGGCAGTTATCGGGCGTCCACTTATCGGGCGGGTTGTGCTGTTATCAGGCACCCTTTGGTGTTCTCGGGCGGTTTTCCATATTTTTGGATATATATGAGACATATATGAGTCATATATATCCAAAAATATGGCAAACCGCCCGAGAACAGCAAAGGGTGCCCGATAACAGCACAACCCGCCCGATAAGTGGACGCCAGATAACTGCCCACCTGGTGTATTACATACAGTACAAGTTTTTAATATAATATGACCAAATTTCCCGCTCGTACTGTTATCGGGCACCCTTGTGCTGTTATTGGGCGGTTTTTTTTTGCATATTTGTTCCTTATTCCATTTCTGTCCTGAGCAGTTATCGGGCTAATTAATAGTTACAGTCAGGTCCCTTTAGATGTGCATTTTCGATTTCCGAAAAACGTGCACATCTAGAGGGATATGCACATCTAGAGGGACATGCACATCTAAATGGACATTGCTCGTCGTTATAAAATATATAACTATTTTATAATAAACGCGGTAGTCTCAGCGCTGACACACGGTATATCTGAGACAGCTGGATTCCGTTAAAAGTTGCATTAAAGAACTCTATAATTTTAACTTAGAGGCTCAAAAACTCTAAATTATAATATGTATACTTCGGTAAGTCCTTTTTTAATTTGCTGATAATCTCTAATGGTTTTCTACTTTCAATATTTCTTTGTAAGAATGAAAAAAATAACACCGAGAAAAAAGATAAATTTACACATTGTAACCACATGTGATGATTCCCTGAAAAATCTAAAAATACTTTCGAGCACAGTGTCTCCTAAATAAGTTGAAATAAAGTTGCGGCAAACACGCATAAACAAATAACGATTTCCGATCGTTACCGGTTTATTTTTAATTTTTAGTTTTTTTCGATGAGATGGTAGATGGGGCGATGGTATAAAATTCTTATTACCGCGCGTTATAAATGTTGTATAACAGGCTTTGACGCACCACATTATTGAAATAAAAATCACAACACCATAAATTTTATTTTTGTTTTTCAGTCTGTCCCAACTGTTGGGACTCACAATCAGTGTTAAAAATGGGATCTAGCGAAAAAGTTTAAATAACCGACGGGAACGGGAAATGTATTCGTCTAATATTTCAACCATAATAATTATTCTCAAATTGCAACGTTCATAAAAAAATTAGGTTTTGTCAGTTTTTCGAAAGTAAATGCAGATCAACCAAGTCATGTTCAAAATCCAGCTCAAGTGTACGATATGTTGGCTGCTCAACAAGAATGGGTGATACGGAGACGCTCAATTAATTTGATGAAACATTATAGTGATTTTATCGTTCCAAAGTGCCATTTGTTTGAGAGCAAACAACCAGTTAAAGTGTAAAAACAGATCATTATATTTAATCCCGTTCTCGAGATAAGTATTTGTAAAGAAAAACTAGCAATGATGCCGAAAATGGCTGTTTTTAATGAAAAGGACCTCTATCAAATAGTCCCCAAAAACAAAACGACGCATTAAAAAAAAAAATTTTTTGTTATTTCGAATTGAAATTAATATTTAAAATAAAGTAAAAAGCAATTCTTTATAATAATCATGAAGAGCAAGATAATTAGTGATACCAAGCAATATAAACAATGATGGATATGCTGTACGGTGTTGGGTTAAACTAATTCTCACATGTTTGGCCTCGATATCAGTTTTAGAAAATCTTCGACGGAGAAATAATTAAAAACTTTGAACAATCTGGATCTTTTAATACACTCTTAAACACAAGCACATGATACAAACGAAAGTACATTTTTTTGGGATAAGGGGTGTCTAGGAACACAATATTTAAATTTAAGAATTAGCTGTAGCGTCTCCAAACACCACCGAAGAAGACACATCAACCAGGAACGCATTCATGAAGGCAATTGCTGCTCATATTGCGAATAAAAAAGAATATCCCTCTTATCCAAGACGTTCGGCATATTCACTATCGCTTATTTAATTTACTCGGGTGGCATGACTGAGGAATTTAAAATCAAAAAGTGTTCATATTAGGCAACAATAAATATCAGTTAGAGAAATTTAACAGGCTGTGTACAAAATAAATAAACATATTTATACAGTTAGTACGTCGTTTCGTGTCCAATGGCACTCAAGCTGCCTGCAATAAAAAATGAAGGATAGCCAATGAAAAACCGAATCTTGCACAAATATTTTTTTGTTTTATATTTTTTCTAATGAAAGTTAACTAGATCCGTGTTTTACTGACTTCAGATTAAGCCCGATATAATATCATTTTCGTTCCATTTCGCGCTTTTAGTCCAAATTTGAACTAATGGACCCCTGTAAGTTAAAACCCGATGTTGTCAATCCGACTCGGTAAAAATCAAAGTCTTTGAGTCAAAAAAAATTTTTGGATTTTTGCGCCTGGATGTTGTGAATTTTGAATTAATTAATTAATCTAATGAATAACGTATGTGGTTCCGGAACTTTTTCATGAAATTTTTTTGCCTACGGACTGCGCATTTAACCGCTACTTCAGGAGTCCGCGAAGAGTAACCGTTAATTGCGCACCCTTTGAAGTAAAGCAGCAGGTTTTCTGCAAAACGATTTTCTTCTAAACAGTGTCGAAAAGCTTGGCCCACAAAGCAATTGTTCTCAAGATCAACAACAGCATAATGCGCACAATTTCTGTAGTAATTTTGCGTGAATTTCCCAGGTAGTTAAACAAGTAAGTGGTTTGTTTAGTAGCATGTTTACATATATACTACACCGCCTGTCTACGTAACTTAACGCCCCTTAACTTAACAAGAAGCACGTAACTTAACAAAAATCACGTAACTTAACA